>WHWC01000031.1:0-162854 GCA_019426215.1 Buddleja alternifolia
TCCTTAAGTTACGAGTCTATAAACTGAGAAGTACGTTCCTATATACTTCTAAATTTGGAGACTAGAATCGTTTACCTAGTACGACCCTGTATACCATAACTAATATAGAACTGCATTGGCTTGATCCTAATTAGGTACGTAGGTAGCTTAATTATCATTGAGTGCAGTCATAGTTATTCATCATCATACTCGTAGGGTGATTCAGGTCATTCCAGACTAAGAAATTCGAGTCTCCAGATTTGGATCAGATCAGTTGGCGCCGTGTGTGGGAAACTACTTTGAGGTTGCTGAGTCTTGTTACTTGGAATGGTGGCAGACAATTTGAAAACTCATTTAGTTTGGATGGACGAAGAGTTGGATCGAGATGTTGGTGATCCACATGTCGAGGGAGGAACGAGTGCAGTAGTACCGATTACGAGGGGAGAATTGGATAGAAGGATGAAGGAGTACGTGAAAGAGGAGATGCAGAAATATCTAATGCGTACTCCAACAACACCTAATTTGAGAGAACCACGTACGGATCCCTCTGCGAAACGAAGTTTATTTTGTCAAGATGTGAACCGAGATGGGGAGCAATAAGGAAAGTTAGGCGATGATGATGTGGTGAGTATTCGCCAGGGATAGGTAGAGGAGAGAGGGAAGACTCGTGCGATGGGGTCACCGGTTGAGCTACGATGAGCCGTGCATTATGAGAAGGATAGATATAAGAGGGCGGATAGGGTTGCGACTTCGGTACAGACGAGGCCAGCCACCACTCTGATGGCTCATAATTCTTCTTTTGTGGTGGAGATTATGAAAGAGGTTCGAAATAGCCTCTTTTGGGTGCAGAATTTTTAAAATTTGACAGAACGGGTGATCCAAGACCCCATATTACATCTTATGAGTTATTGATGTCCTTGCAGGGACAGACTGATGCGATCAATGCAAGAATTTTTACCATTACCCTCGTGGGTCGGGCGCAAGACTGGTTCATAAGTCTGCCCCTCGGTTCCATAGGGTCATATTCACAATTAAAGTATAAATTTGAAAATCATTTTGCCAGTAACAAAAAAAAAAGGAAAAAGTCCATATCTGTGATCATGGGACTGAAACAAGGCTCGACTAAGTCTTTGCGTAAGTTAATACATCGCTTCAATCAAGAAGTCATGGACCTTCCGGAACTTAATAACGAATTGATGCTAAGTTTCTTAACGAGAGGCTTAAAGAAGAGAAACTTTAATGATTCACTCTCTCGCCGCCCTCCACGATCCCATGAGGAATTGATGGAGTTGGCGGGAGAATATATTAATGAAGAAGAAATGAACGAGTTAAAAGACTCAGAAAATGTGCAAGTTATGAATGACCCACGAGGTCGTAAAGAGAAACATGAAACTGAACGTTATGAGGGAACGGGGTCGAGGAGAGATTATGATCGACCCCGTAGACCAAAATTTGAGCACTATACCCCGTTGAACTCAACTCGTACAAGAATTCTGGTTGCTGCTTTACGTACGAATCAAGTTCAACTACCCAAGCCAATGAAAAATGGTGTAAAGAAGAACATGGATAGATACTGTGAATTCCATAAAGACCATGGCCATGACACTGAAAATTGTTTTCAGTTGAAGGATGAAATCGAACGACTTATCAAATCTAGGGTGTTGAACGATATTATTGATCGAACTTTGGCAGAGGTAAGTGTCCCGGAGGCCCCTCATATGACAGAAGTTAACTGACCGCGCAGTCGTTCACTAGAACGATCCCATGAGAGATCAACTGAAAGGGATAGTCAGACTCATAATTACGAGCGGCCCAAGAACGAAGATCACAGAAGCGATAATTATCGCCGATGCTATGAACGCCCACGAGGCAACCCTCGTTATAACAAGCATGATCACTATCGCCGTAATGACGATCCTCGTAATTACGAGAGAAATGACTATTACCGTAATGATGGTTCTCATAATCACGAGCAAAACAATGATTATCACCGTAATAACAGTTTTCATAATTACGAGCATAATGACGATCATCACCATCTTCGTACAAACGAGCGAAGAGCAGAAGGGCGGGAGGCACCCAAATAAGGCAGTCGTCGAGAGATACATATGATAGCAGGGGGACCTACTGATGGGGACTCCTCGAACGCAAGGAAAAGATATGCGAGGCAGAGTCGTTCGAGCTATTACCGCGGTGAACCTAATCGGATTCTTTCACTGACTAAAGGATCGAGTACGAGGAATGAAGTGATTAGCTTTGATGATAGTGATTATGACGGAATGCACGGTCCTCATAATGATCCTATGGTGATTTCAATGGATGTGGCCAATTTTGTGGTGCATAAGGTTTTGGTGGATACTGGGAGTTCCGCAGACATCATCTTCTGGGACGTTTTGAAAAAAATGGAGTTGGATGGAACTCGGCTACGAAGTGTAATTACTCCTTTGGTTATTTTTACAGGATCTTCAATTATGCCAAAGGGGTCGATTGAGCTAGATGTGTCGTTGGGGGCTGGGTCGAAGTCAAAGATGAATCGAATCACCTTTTTTTATTGTGGATGTACCCTTTGCATACAATATGATTGTGGGGCGACCCATGTTGAATACATTTGGAGCCATTGTCTCGACTCCACACTTGAAGATGAAGTTCAAAACAAACAATTGTATTGGTGAGGTGCGTGGGAACCAATTAGAAGCTCGGCAGTGCTACTCAACTTCGTTGAAAGTGAACTCATCAAAGAAAAGAAAGTCCGAAGCTAGCAGAATTGAGGTGTTAGATGAAGAAGCAAAGACTCTGATTGAGGGCTTGGACAAAAGACAGAAACGAGTTGATGCACGAGTTGAACCTTTGGTCCATAAGTCAATTAAACTTATACCGGGAAACCCGGACAAAACGACACAAATTGGAGGAGAAATGGATCCGGAAGTAGAAATGAAGCTGGTAATACTTTTGAGGAAGAACTCTGATATGTTCGCATGGAAAGCTGCAGATTTCAAAGGCATCGACCCTGCTGTCATCGTTCATCGACTCAATGTTGACCCAGAGGCACAACCTGTGAGGCAGAAGAGAAGGAATTTTGGTCTGGACAGAGACTTGATAATTGAAGAAGAAGTCAAAAAAACTCCTAGATGTAGGATATGTAAATGAGATCCAATTCACAGATTGACTCGCTAATGTAGTCCTTGTACCCAAAACGGGAGGAAAATGGCGAATGTGTATTGATTTCACTGATTTGAATAAAGTTTGTCCTGTGATCCTTATCCCTTGCCTCGTATAGATTTACTTGTAAACTCTACTGCAAGTTGTGCCCTTTTGAGCATGATGGATGCTTATCAAGGTTTTAATCAAATAATGATGGCAGAAGAGGATCGAGAGAAGACTGCATTCGTTACCGCAAGAGGAGTCTATTGTTACAATGTCATGCCTTTCGGTTTGAGAAACTCGGGGTCAACTTACCAAAGACTCATTAATATGATGTTTGAGGACGAAATAGGAAAAACGATGAAAGTTTATGTAGATGATATGCTTGTGAAAAGTGTAAATGAGGACGACCATTTGGCACATCTTAAGAAGTCGTTTGCAATTATGAAAGAGTATGGCATGAAGTTAAACCCAAACAAGTGTACCTTCGGTGTACGAGGTGGGAAATTTCTAGGATACATGGTTACCCAACGAGGAATCGAGGCTAATCCTGAAAAAATTGAAGCAATTGTGAACATGCAATCTCCAACGAGTGTGAAAGATGTACAGAAGCTAACCGGGAGAATGGCAAGTTTAAATCGTTTCATTTCTCGTTCGGCAGATAAAGGCCTACACTTCTTCAAAGTTTTAAGGAATGTAAAACGCTTCGAGTGTACGAACGAGTGTGAAGATGCTTTCAAGGACTTAAAAACTTACTTGTCCTCTCCACCCCTATTGACAAAACCGGTGTTGGGAGAACCACTGATTTTATACTTAGCAATTTCGCTAGTAGCTCTGAGTGCTGTGCTCGTACGGGAAGTGGAGGACGATCATCGTCCTGTGTATTATGTTGGTAAGCTAATGCAAGGGGCCGAGTTGAATTATTTAGAAATTAAAAAATGGGCACTTGCGCTAATGACTGCAGCCAGAAAACTCAGACCGTACTTTCAGTCTCATCATATAGTTGTATTAACAGATCAACCCTTGAAGCAAGTACTTGCCAAACTTGATGTGTCGGGAAGACTTATTGAATGGGCCATCGAATTGGGAGAGTTTAGTATTGAATACAAGAGTCGTACTTCAACCAAAGCACAAGTGATGGCAGATTTCTTGGTGGAGATGACAGAAAACCCGAATGTGGTTGCCTCGATCTCATACACACATACAATCTCTTGGTCTTTACATGTAGATGGGTCGTCAATGACAAGACGAGGAGGAGTTGGAGTGTGGTTTCGTTCTCCTGAAGGAAACGACTTGGAGTTTGCAATACAACTGAATTTTGATGTAACGAATAACGAAGCAGAGTATGAAGCATTGATTGTGGGTTTGAAAATGGCAAGGACACTAGATATTAGAAATGTGAAAATATTCACTGATTCACAATTGGTAGCACGACAAGTTTTGGGAACCTATGAGGCAAAAGAAAAAACTATGGTGAAGTATCTGCAAAAAACGAAACAACTAATGATGGAATTTGAGAAGATTGAGTTATGTCAAATACCGAGAGATGAAAATCAAAGAGCGGATGCACTGTCTAAATTTGCAAACCAGATTGTGGGATCAACTAGTCGTTCTGTATCATTGCTTGTCTCTGAGTATTCGGAACTTGAACTCCAAACTCTGATCACGCCTCTAGACGAAGAAACAAGTTGGAAAAAGCCAATCATAGAATACCTATTACAAGGAACCCTGCCAGAAGATAAACTTGAGGCTCGTAGATTATCTGGTAGAGCTGCAAGTTTCACTATTTTGAATGATGAGTTGTACAATAGGTCAAATGCTGGACCCTTGCTTCGCTGTCTTACCCCGACTGAAGCAGAATATGTTTTAAGAGAAATTCATGAAGGGGAAACCTAACGCCAGAGATTAGATGGGCAATATGGAAGGTACGGGAACCTATGGGTGGCTTATGCATACGATCTATAGAACCTGGGAAGCGAATCTCATAAAGTAGAGGAATAAAATATCTAATTCTCAACTCGTTCTCTCTAGTCGGTCTAACACATGAAACTTGGTTAAGCCAAGTAATATGTGTGTTCACCTCAGCAGGACCTTCTAGATCTACGAGTTCTCTATCCTCGTTCCTATGAAACGACTCGAAAACATCACTCGGTGGAACGAATCCCTCAACCAAATGATCAAGGGCATCTGACCCGGCCTCTTCACTAGAAGAACTTGAGATCTCGTTATTATTAATAGAGGCAGAAGATCTAGTACGAGCCAGAGTAATAAAGATTAAGAGAAGAGTACGTACGAGAGTAGTGAAGAAGAACTTGAACTCAACTTAATTATTGCTGAGAAATTTTACCTCCCTCTAGACAATTCTCTCTCTAAGAAAAGTGCAAATGAAGGTGAAAGTAAAAAGTAAGGAGCTTGAGGGACTACTTATAGGGAGGGGAAAGTAAGAGGTGTGAATGCTTCAGATTCATCACATCTGACGGTTAAAATGAACGGATGCTTGAGATGAAAAGTAACCGATGTCATAAACGTCACGACTTTTGGGACTAGAGGATGTGACGGCTGGGCTTTAATTGAGCCGCACGTCTCTTGATATAAAGAGACATGACTTAAAAAGCTTTAAATGCCCGAATGACGTGGCTATTATCGAAAAACAACGGCTGAGTAATAATAATCTCTATTAATATAGGTAAATTAAAAATAAAACAACCATTTATGATAAAAACAATAAATGAAAAGGGAGAAACGATTAAGTTAGAACAACTACTGATGTCGTATATGAATACAGGTACGAGCTCAACCTCACAAACAGGGTCGTTACCTTATTACTACTTCCTCAGCTTGAATTCAGTCATTACACGCCTAATTTATTACTACTTCCTCAGATTGAATTCAGTCGTTACACGCCTAATTCTTCAAACTGATGAAGGGGGGACTTAATGATATGCTAAAATTAGTTCTATAGCCCAAAAGCCCAATAAGGGCTAATTAATAAGCCTAGGCCCAATGGAGGCCCAAAAACCGAGATTTCTAGACTAGGTCCTCGCTAAGTAACAGTATCGGGTCGGGTCATTCCTTGACCCGACCCCACGTGAACGAGTTATCCAACATCCATTAGTGCCACCTGTTAGCATCCTATGGATGCCCAACAACCATTGGTACAAGGTGAGCACTATAAATACCCCCTCACAACATTTATTGGGGGTTGGAATCTCTTAAATATTTTCTCAAGAATCAGCTTCCTATTTTCTTAAGTTACGAGTCTATAAACTGAGAAGTGCATTCCTATATACTTATAAATTTGGAGACTAGAATCGTTTACCTAGTACAACCCTGTATACCATAACTAATATAGAACTACGTTGACTTGATCCTAATTAAGTACGTAGGTAGCTTAATTATCATTGAGTGCAGTCATAGTTATTCATCATCATACTCGTAGGGTGATTCAGGTCATTCCAGACTGAGAAATCCGAGTCTCCGGATTTGGATCAGATCAATATATATATATATATATATGTTTAGTCTATAGCTTAGGTTATTTCTTAATATCATAATATAAATATTTTAGATATTAGATATATATAGTATAATAAAATATAATAGTGTGTGTATATATATATTATATATTCAAATTACATATTTACTCACATATACAAAATTATAAATAAAAATAAACAATTATAAAAGGAAAATAAATAGATTGGGTCTGGTCTTAGACCCAGACCCAAAATTTTGGGTATAAGTTTAGACCCAATCTTTGAGTCTGGGTCTGGGTAAAACCCACCCATTCATGTGCCAAATTTATTGGGCTAATTTTGTGGGCTTCGTGGAGAGCTCTGTCAGCCTTGGCTGTCCAACCTGGTCTTCTTTAGAGAGCCCAAGGTGAGGCAGGCAAGGTTGGACTTGAGTAGCTTGAGCCCAACAAATCCAGTTGGCCCATTTTTTGGGTCTGGGTATTTTACCCATATCAGAACCCTAAAATCCTTCATTACTTGGTTAAAAAAATGGACATGACAGAAACTGGAGTTGAAAGAGACGGACATGACAAAAATTTCCTGGGAGCATTTCTCGGCGATTGGTGACACTTCCTCGGCGATTCGCGACACTTCCTCGGCAAGTAATGTTAAAGGCTTACCTCGTTCATCTCTTTTTGGTCCAGTCTAGTTGACACGGTTAAACTAAGTTTGCTACTTTTCTATTTAAAGCTCCTTTGTTCATTGCTAGGTTTGCTTCTATTCTATCTTTTACTAGAGTATTTGTTGTTTCTTAGAAATAATTTGAAAAATAAAATATTTTCTCTGAGATTTGAGCTGTTTTCTAAAGGATTTCGAGCCACATTTTTTGTCATTTCTTTAGCTTTATCTCTTGGGAACTCAATACTGATACTCCTTTAGTTTTATTTCTTGGGAACTATTTAAACATATATAAATAGAATATAATAATATGTATATATACATATTAATAAAACTAATTAACATTTTATTAACATAATAATATGTATATATACACATATTGGTGCATTGGTGCTCTATGGCATCTAAAAAAAGTTCCAAAGCATTACAGATATAAATCAGATATATATATATATTCATATATAAATTTTTCTTGGGAACTATTTATAACTTTGCTATGTTATGATATTTGTTACTCTTTTTTTGTGTGATTCACCTAATTCTAACTTGGCCTTTTGTCTTTTTATAGGCTCCAAACAGCTTTGGTGATTGGTATATAAAAGCCCATAGTTGGGAGGATGATGTCTACTGTCTTTTTCATTTTAGCTCTATTTCTTTTAGCTAGTCTTGAGCATGGTAAGCATGTAGTATTACAGTGCGTCATTGTTTTTGTTATCAGCGCTTTGATACATCTAGGTCCCGTTTGGAGACATCTAGTTCACATTGTTAGGACTAGGATGATGTGATTCTATAGTACAAATATGGGTGCGTCCGTGCGTGTGATATGGGTGCACACAAGTGTTGGTGTGAATTTCTTGTACTGACAATGTTTAGACTCCAAATGAATTTTTGCTAATGGATAGGTTATGCGCAACTTTAATTTTAAACACTTAATAGTTTACTTCTCAATCGTTACTCAGAGTTATATTTGATTTCTATTAGCTAATGTGTTGCTAATCAATTGCTAATGGACAAAAAGTAATATACAGATCAAATGAATAACCTTGAGTAGTTAAAAATAGCAACTAAAATGAGTAATTTATATTTAGTTGATTGGAATACTAATTATTAAGAATCTACTTAACTGATGTAAGCAAACTTCTCACCAGAATTATTGACTTTTTATATGCACTAGGAAGTATTCTTGATAGGGAATTAATATTAACACTTCATATTCTTATAATGTCACTCCACTTGCTTTTTAATTTGTTTAAATGGACAATAATGCCCTCCATGTGATTTTAAATTCCAACTTTAAAATATAAACTTGCCTCTTTATAATTGTCTTTGTATACTATCATCTCCTTTCTTTCTGCTTTTTTCTTTACTTTTTGATTTTAATGGACAATAAATAATTGATTACAAAAATTAGGCAAAACAAATTAATGCAGCTTAAATCACACCAAATAATGGTGCATTCATAGGGGAAATCTAGCTCAAATTAACACAAAACACAAAAATAATTAATGTGGGACTAACTAATAACATAAAAAAAAAAAATTAAGTTTGGCCAAAACTGAATTTGTGCTAGAATTTTTTGCACTCCAAATACTTTCTCATCAATGTATGAGATGAAAACATGAGGATCATACTCGTAGAATGTTATAACTCACAATGACAACGCCGTATTGACCGCTAGAAACACCTGCCATTTTCTTAGAATTATAATAGAGTTTTAGTAATATTTTATTTATCCAGGGATTATTGCAAATTACCCCCTGTGTTAATTCAAAAATGCTAAAAAAATCCTGTGTTAAATCAATGTGCAAAAACCCCCCCTGTGTCGGTGTAAACCCTGCACGGACCCCCTTCCCCGAGAAATATGATCGAATTTTAGCCTTTAAAGTATCCCTATACATTTGCACCGTCTATAGGGTTGAAATTCACTTCAAACCAAAAGCATAGGGATGTCTTAAGGGCTACATTTTGATCAATTTTTCAACGGAAAAGGGGTCCGTGCAGGGTTTACACCGACACTGGGGGGGTTTTGCATATTGATTTAACACAGGATTTTTTTTAGCATTTTCGAATTAACACAGGGGGTAATTTGCAATAATTCCAATTTGGGATTATTGCAAATTACCCCCTATGTTAAATCAATTTGCAAAAAACCCCCTGTGTCGGTGTATACCCTGCACGGACCCCCTTTCCCGAGAAAAAAATGATCGAATTTTAGCCTTTAAATTATCTCTATACATTTGCATCGTCCATAGGGTTGAAATTCACTGCAAACCAAAAGTATAGGGATGTCTTAAGAGCTTCATTTTGATCAATTTTCTAACGGAAAAGGGGTCCATGCAGGATTTACACTAACACAGGGGGGTTTTGCATATTGATTTAACACAGAGTTGTTTTTAGCATTTTCGAATTAACACAGGGGGTAATTTGCAATAATCCCGTTTCCATCTGATACAATAATTAGGGATAATTGCAGACACCCCCTCACATATGGGGGTCATTGCACTTCACCCCTTCACTTATTGAAATATGCACATTTAACCCCTCACTTATCATAAAATGTGCACTTACCTCCTTCGAGCAGCTCGGGCAGAAAAAATACAAAGGAATTTTTCGTATGTTGCTGCCCCGGATTTGAATTTTCCTTTGTATTTTTTTGCCCCAAACTGCCTGAAGGGGATAAAGTGCATATTTCAATAAGTGAGGGGTGAAGTGCAATGACCCCATATGTGGGGTATCTGCAATTATCCCCAATAATTAATTTGATTATATATACAGGTTCTTCTGAGAATTCTACCATCGCTTGGTGATTGACAAAACATCCGAGAGCCGACAACATGTGGAATCAGGTTGTTTTTAATCTATCTAGCATTTTCAAGAATCAAGTTGCATTAAAGTTCAAATTATCATGGTAATATTGTTTTCTTCTTCTTTGAGTGGTATTTTAGCTTTATGGTTGATAGATATTTAAAGGAAAACAAAAGTATGAATAGTTCTGCTTTCCATCCAACATGAATCCATCTTCTTTCTTAAATTGGTTTCTTAATTTGTTAAAGTTGGCATTAGTCTTTTATGGAATTGCAGCATTGAAATGCACAATAATTTCTTATATCTTTCTAAATTTTTATTACACTTAACTTTATTCATTGCATTGAATCTTTATGACTCATGTTTTTAGGGAAATTTTAAATTTGTTACGCCCATTTAGTTTTAGGAGTGTTTGCATACATAACTGTTTTATATAGGAATGATTATATGTGACAAATAATTAACATTGAGTAGTGTCAAGGGAATGTTAAACAAACAAAAGAATTAATAGTGATAATTATTTCTAAAATAACCTTGTTCTAATCATAAAAATATCATAATCTGCTCTAAGCACTCTTTCTTTCTTTTTTCTTTTTTTCTTTTTTGATGAGAGTTCTAAGCATTCATTTAACAACTTAGAAATTGTAGGTCATTATCTTAAGTTTAGAGAATTAGAAGTATAAGGTGTGATGTGGGTCGATATTATCCATTGGGCCAAGCTGATAAGCCCAAGGAATATTTAAAACTCTTCCTATATTATTGCTATATTTCGGCCCGAATTCCTTATATTTTCGGCCCCATTTAATTAATAAGAGTGGAGCCCAAGTCAAAGCCTTAAAAGGAAGAGAATCAATTAAGAGATAATATCCAATCAATACCCAATTAGATGTCAATCAAGAAAAATCAGTCAAACTCTTACCAAACCAGGAAGATTCGGCCTTCCTAAATTAACACCTGACAGGACGCGGCTCAGCACAATTTCAGGACACCCAAACCTTCCAGAAATAGCTCCAGCTACCATAAATAGCGGCAGGAAGAAAATCAGCAGGATTAGCTTACCAAAATTGTATAGAAGTCATCTAGCTTGTATAAATATCCATGATTGATGATTAATAAACAAGTCTTACAACTTTTGCATCTTTACACATTTTACTCTATATTTTTCTCATAGTTTATTTGCTTTAAAACTCGATTTCTCGCATAATAATATATAAATATTATTGGTGTAAATCCCATGCGCATCAATTGGCGCCGTCTGTGGGAAATTGAGCTTCAAGGCGTGAGGTAACATTGTCATATTTTTCACAATTTTTCATTTCTTTTTACAAGTTTGATGGCCGGTCACAATCTCGAGGAAATGGACGAGACCATGGAAGGTGTGGGAAACAAAGGGGCATTACTCCCGGCGACTGGAGGTAATAACGCTCCTGAAACCCTAGCAATCCTGGCTAAGCGATTGCTTGGAGAATTACAGGAGACCCGCATAGCATGTGGGGGTGGAGTCTCGATTGGAGGGGATGGAGTCTCTCCATCACCTGGAATGCATGTTGTAGGGATGGAAAACACCCTGCAAATTGCGTCAACTTACCATCTGACTGAGGAGCAATTGCAGGAACTAATTGAGGCAGCCGTCCAGGCCGCAAAGAAAAGCCTGGACCCGCACAATCCGGGTAGGATGGAAGGAAGTCCGGTACAAAAAGTACCCGGAAATGCTAATACTCATATTGATCTGGAGTTCACTCTTGAATATGGCTCTGGAAAGCGAGAAGGGAGGATAAAATTTGTTGAGCAAATGAACACATGTGGAGAGGGGGAACCTCCTAGAAAATATCCTGCCCAGGAGGGTCGCCAGATGAGGCGCACTGAATTGCATGAGGAAGAAATCCAGGAAGGTAGGATCCCGCCTAACATGGCATGTCAGGAAAAAATCCAGGGAGGAATGTTACCTCCTAGGCAGGAGAAAAAATATGATGTGAAAACTTGGGGCCCTCGCCCAGGGCAGGAAAGAAAGAAGGACCTCGACGAGGAGGTCAACAGTTACGAGTCAGTTCGCTCCTCAGGAGGAAATCCAGGGGGACGGGCAAAAACAAACCTCATAACAAACCAATGGGATCTCATAGAAAGAAGGATGGAGGAAATGGAGAACAAGATAGCTGGAGGAAAAGCACGCACGGATCTAGAAATCTCTTTTACTAATTCCATTATGCAGGAGGAATTGCCATGGGATTTCAAAATTTACTCGATGATGCCCTACGATGGTACATCAGACCCCGAGGATCACTTGTACACTTTTAGGAACTACGCTTAATTACATAGATATTCGGATGCCATTAAATGTCGAGTGTTCCTAACAACGCTGTCTAAGTCAGCACAATTATGGTTCAACCAGCTACCTGAGGGATTTATCGGGTCCTTCCTGGAATTCAGCACGAAATTCCTCCATCAATTTGCTAGCAGCAAAAGGCAGGAGAAGACCCCCACTGAGCCTCTTTAGCATAAAGCAGAAAGGTGACGAAACTTTGCGATCTTATGTGAAAAGATTTAGTGTTGCTACTCTGGAGGTGCCCTCGGCTACTGCCAATCTAAAAACAAGTGCATTCATGTCGGGCTTGCATGAGGGAGATTTGTTCAAATCCTTAACTAAAAAACCAGCTGCAAATTTCGATGAGCTGCTTAGCCAAGTGGAAAAGTATGTTAACATGGAATATGCTCAAATGACGAGGAGAGCTGAAATAAAAAAGGAAAGGAAGGAAAGAGAAAACCATGAAAATCTTAAGCAGGGTGGATCGAGGAAATGACATTCTCAAGGACCCGTGGCCGGAGATCAAGGATCATTTCAACCTTCCTTTCCCGCAACAAGGAGTTTAAACGGAACAACTAATGGAGGAGGAAAGTCACAAACCTTGAATCCCTATGGTACTATTCTCAATCTGGATGTCATAGATTTCAGAAACATCGAGAAATTAATCGATGAATGGGTAGCCTCTATGAAAATAGCCGCTACTACACTGGAACTTGACAAAGAAAACTTCATAAGATTAATGGAGTTAAGCATAGAAGGTTCTGTAAAGGTGGGGTGGGAACGCACCCCAGCAGAATCTAAGAAAGAGGTTTTAGCCGGAGAATTTAAAAGCACTATTGCAGATAGATTTGGAAGGATAACCAAATTAAATTTTATCGGAGATGGATACTTCGGTAAAAATAATGCTGAAAGAACCAGAGAGTACACACAAGCACTCTATGGTCTTGAGTTAAGAAATATTTGCGCCATTGATGAATATATCTATTGGCTTCGAAAATATTTCTTTCATGCGAATGTTAGTGCAGAAATTGTTGCACCTATGTTCTTTGCAAAAATTTGTAGTCCTTGGAGAGAAATGTTAATTCATTCTTACAAGGTGGCGGAAGGGCAGGTTGATACAGTCGCTAGACGAATCTCTTTTTTAAAAGACAAACTGAAGGACTAGTGTCATCAAGCCAAGGTTCAAAACAACATGAAAAAGCTTAGAGGAAAAATGAAGAAAACTCCTCTTTGTTGTGATAATAATGATTTTTCAACAATTATTGGAGAATCAATTGAGCAGAGAAAGAAGAGAAAGCACTTGGTTAACTCTGATAACAATAGCAACAAAAGGCGATCTTCTTTCAGACGAAAATCTTGGTGGTCTAAATCAAAACCCCGATCCTATAAATCCGGCCAAAGATCTAGACCCACAAGGGCGTATTCTCAAGGATCTCGAAAATCCGAAGGAAGAAATCCCACCAAGAGAACTTTCAGACGGGCACACACCCGAACAAATGAAAGTTTTAAAGATTGTAACTGCTGGACATGTGGAGCGCGAGGCCACATTTCACCAGATTGTCCACAAAAAAGTAGCGATGTAAAACAATTTGAAGCTACTAATGACATTCTGGACGCGGTTTTCTACGGAGAATTGGTACCAGTTTACCAATTCGAAGAGATACCCTCAGACGAAAGTGTCTATGAGGAAGAAATAGAAAGTGATTCTGATGAAACATCAACGGAATTAGACTAATGCCTGGAGTTCCTATTTATACAATTCCACAGCTCAGAATGGTTATCTCTGATTTCAGAAAAAAAATAGAAAGGAGTCGGACCATGATTCAACATTATGAGTCCACCGTTCAGTTATTAGGCGAAACACCTCTTCGCTTAAGAAAAATCAAGGAGCATGAAACCAAGATTCAAACTTGGTTACAGAATATTCATACTCTCGAAAATTGGATCAAGAAAATGAATAGGGAAAAGCGTTCTATTTTCCAAGAGCGAAGCAATACCTTCTAATAATGGATTTATCTAACGAAGGTGATAGGCTCCAAACCACGGACAACCTAGCAGGATTCTCTTCCAAGGCATCTATTTCAGATAAAACCATGGAAAAAATCATGAGGCAAGACTCTAACATCAGCAAATATGATGGTTTCAGAATAAGTGGAGTTAACAGAATCCTAAGTCAGATAGGATTAAAGCAGAGGCGAAATAACATCAGATACAAAGTAAATTCTGGGGAATTTTCAATTCCTATGGAATTAACTGGCAATGTGATGGAGATGCAACTTATTCCAAAAGAAGAAATTCTGGAAGAATTAAGTAAAATGAAAGAGGAAGAAGCTCTTACTATGAAATGGATCCATATTGGAACCATTGAGGTGGTAATCAAAGCTGCTTTCAAAGAAGGAGTTAATTCGCCATTACATTTGTCTATAATGGACAAAAGAATTAACAACCTGAGAGATGGTTGTCGTGGTACTATGGTGGGAAATTTATATGCAGGCAAACTTATGTTTGAAATTCATCCAAGAATTGCATATAACCTAGTTGACCAAGATTATAGCAGGGTCTTAACCCTTCATCAAGATTTCAAACGAATGGATCTAATGAAAAAAGGAAATAGACCATATTCTATTACATATAGAATTGTTTATGCACTTTCCAATACACATCATTCTGATTTGTTTATACGGAAAGAATATATTGAAATTCCAAGAATTTTCAAGGAATTTGCTAAGGTAATGACACCCGATCCAATTCAATTACTGAGGATTGGTGGTGTAGATATCTTAATCCGAGATCATCTTGTTCTAGATCGTTCAATGAGTTCTAGAACAGATAATTGCAGGATGTCCTTTTCGGAAGAAAGGATTAAGAGTTTAAAAGGAAATGAGTTAATTGAGAATCCAACTCCTCAAGCCATTCGGGTAGATAATGTAAAAATTAAATGCCCAGAAGGATGGAAAGATGTGCAAGTTATATTCGATATTACAGAGAAAAATAATTACTTTCCTTGTGATGATCTATATCACTTGCAGCAATCTGCTGTAAACAAATATGAGTGTGTGCTAGAAATAGCGGGCTATGAAGTATTTATTACAGGAATTGCAGGACATCACTCAGGAATGGTTATTCTGGGATTAAGTTTCCTTGAGAAACATAAACCTTGGGGAAGAAAAGGAAAAGACATGGAATTTAGCCTGGATGGATTCAAGTTGAATAAATGACTAGTCCTTTTTCTATATACATATCTATTGGTATGTTATACGAACAATATAAGTCAGAATATTTTGCAGCTTATATTGATTCTGGATCAGGGATTTGTACATCAAAGCCTGGTGTTTTCCCTAGCAATGCTATGGAAGTTTTACCCATGATTGCAGGAAGAGATTTCTCTAAGAAAATCCTCCTTCTCAATAAGGGAATAAGAGAAGCTTATATCATGATCGGAGGAGCATTTGGTACCCCTTGGTTCAAGGTAAAAATGCCCCTATCTATTTTCATGATACAGGAGCGGATATTTTGCTGGGTAACAATTTTATCCAAACCTTTGCAAAATATGTACAAGATAACAATAAAAATTTGTTGATCTTTACTACCACTTGTGGTAGTGAAATACAAGTCTTGCGACGAGCAAACACTTTTAATCGGCTTATGCCTATTAATTTTCGCAGGAAACGTGGTGATTTTAATCCCGATTCCAAATTAACCCATCCAAAAATGAAGGATAAACGGAGATTTGGAAAAGCTCTTTTGTCTTTTAGACTACATGGTCTAATTGAAAGCCAGGACGAAAACTGTTATGAGAATTCAAAAGAAGAGATACAACTTCTTAAGAAGGAATTACAGAACAAGTCCATAGATAACATTGACGAAGAAAGTTTACTTTCTCTTGAAAATGTTAAGCGGCTAATTCAAAGGAACTTTAACGAGAATCCTTTGGCTTGGTGGGATAAAAACAAGATCGAAGCTACTCTGAAAGTAAAAGAACAATGCAAGTATGAATATGTTCGATACACGCCAATCCAGATGAACATGATGGATAAGAAGGATATGCAAACAATCATAAAAGAGCATATCGATCTTAAACTCATAGAACCTGGAGTCTCTGCTTATAGTAGCCCTGGTTTTCTGGTAAGAAACCATGGTGAGGTAAAAAGGGGAAAGGCAAGATTAGTAATCAACTATCAAGGTATCAATAAGATACTGAAATTTGATGGTTACTATATCCCAAGTAGAGAACACTTAATTGAATGCATTAAAGATGCCAAAGTGTTTTCAAAATTCGATTGCAAATCTGGATTCTACCAAACTAAGATGGAAAAGGAGGCTAGAAAGTATACGACATTTTCTACTCCACAAGGTCAATATATCTGGAACGTGCTTCCGATGGGATTAGCAAACGCACCCTAGATATATCAAAGGAAGATGGATAATCTATTTAAAGATTATTTCGAGTTTATGTTTGTCTATATCGACGACGTTTTAATTGCATCTAGAAATATGAAAGATCATATTAAACTTCTTGAAATATTTTCTAACGCATGTTTTCAGGAAGGATTAGTGTTTTCAGAAAAGAAAGCAATAATTGGAGTTAATAAGATTGAGTTCCTTGGTATTCTTATTGATGAAACAGGTATTGAACTCCAGTAGCATATTGTGGAAAAAATAAGAAATTTTCCTGATGTTTTAAAAGATAAAAAACAACTTCAAAGTTTTTTAGGAGTCGTTAACTTTGCTAGTATCTTGATTAAGGATCTAGCAAAATACATGAAAGATTTCCGACGTCTCTTAAAAGAGACGGAAAGCTCGAAATGGAAGTGGGAAGAAATTCACACTCAAAAGATTCGTGAGTTGAAACAAGTTTGCAATAACTTGCCTAAGCTCGCAATACCACAAGATAAGGATGATTTGGTAGTTTACACAGATGCCAATGATTATAGATGGGCAGCAATGCTCATGAAACGTACAACTACAGGGGAAGAGCCTTGTAGATATGCTGGAGGATTGTTCAGTGAACAACAAGCCAGTCTTTGACATATTAACGAGAAAGAATTCTTTGTTGTATGAAAGGCGATTAAAAAATGGCCATTATTTTTACTAGCCAAAGAATTTACTTTGAAAGTTGATAATACGAATGTCAAAGCCTTTTTGAGAAATAAACTTGAATCAAAAATAGAAAAGACGTGTATTCTCCGATGGCAAGCAGAATGTCAATATTATTGTTTTGACATCATTATTGTGAAATCTCATGAGAATGTTCTTGCAGATTTCCTAACAAGAGATGGAAGCATCGGAAGCTGATTCCATCATTAAAAGATACAAGCATCTCAGGGAAAACCTTGAGGAGCTTGACAAAAAATTTAGACAGTTATCAGCTAACGCAGAAGCAGTTGGCCATGTACAAAGAGCTGACCTGGGCATTGTCCGGGAAACCCTTAATGGGACGACGTATGCCATGACTTTGTTATGGACTACACTACAAGAACCAACTCGAAAGGCATCACATCCAGTGATTACTCACGAATTAAGAGAGCAGGACTCTACACCTGCGTTTAGAGAACGAGGCTCTATACCCAGAGCGGTGGATTCAAATACCACTTGCACAAGTCCATTCTCAGATTCTAAGGAAACGGAAGAGGTTGAACAGAAGGAAGCACAAGCTCCTACTGATTCAAGTCAACCCACCACCTCTGGGGTTAAAGAGGGAGAAATTAATCTTAGGCCACAGACAGGCACTTTTAAGATTAATACTAATAGGGTTACCAAAGTTCTTGGGGTAAATTGACAAGGAATAAATCCTAATAGGACCTTGGTAGAAATATCAGGGAAGTATCTTAGGGTTTGGATGAAGGAAGGATCTAAGCCAGAAGAGGTCCGAGAATGGTATGATTTTGGAGCAATTGCTTCAATACATACTATGTCACCCAGTTTTTCGGAGATATCAAAACTATCGGATTGGATCACAGGAGCCATGTATGATTCGTGACAAAACAACCCTCACCTCAAAAGAGGCGATATCTTGGAGTTGAAATTCATTTCAGCAGCTCCAGAAATTACAGGAAAAGATTCTCACCCAGCATTTCATTTTATGAAATTACAGAGACCAGACATGATGGCCTATAGCAGAATCCAGGTCGCAACAGGAGAAGCTCCGTTGGTTAGTTCTATCAACGAAGACGATATTTCCACCAGAAGAGTATGGGGAATGTGGGTTTGTCTTACAGAGATGGACAAAGTCAAGTATCCATTCAAGATCTTCACAAATTCGGTGAATGAGTCATTCCTGTTAAATTCCATAACAGGGAAAAGTACAGATTTCACAGAAAAGGTCTTTGAACAAAAAAGGACCCTAATCTGGGAAAACAAGTTACCAGCAACTGAATCTATCAGGAAGAAGGCCTGCAACATGATGCATGTTGATCTTTGGCACAACCAGGAATGTTCAAGTTGTGAATTCCAAGAAAAAACCCTATTTGGTACAAAAATACGGGTTACCAAGACGAAACCTAAATCCGACAAGGATAAGGGAAAAAGGAAAACATTTTACCCAGGGGGTTTTCACAAACCCAGGTAAAATCATGTAAACGACAAAGGCAGCCTTAATCAGTAGGCGCACTAACCGAAAGTTAGACATGTGATTAACTAAGGGTAACAGCTGAAAACAACTGCATAAAGGACAAGCATGGCAGATAAAATAGCAAACACAAGGACCCACGCGCATTTGAAGGAATCTTGACAGCAAAGCAATGATGTCAAGAAAATTGTACAAGTTTGGAATCCGCATTTGGAGTCCGAAATCTGAGGATATAAGAAGGGAGCTCAGAAGCAAATGGAGATCATCAAAAAAATTTCTTCAACTCTTCAAAACATTATAAATCTAGCAAATTTGTAATCTTTCTTCTATATAGTTTTAAGCTACGAGCATATGGGGGTTTCCCCAGTAGTAAGTCCTCTCATGAAAGGCTAACTAGTTTTCTTCTCCAATAGCGGAGTAGAATAGTATTATGTAAATTTAATTTTGTATTTCATCAATAAGATCATAGGCTTTTGTTCAACCTCTGTCTTCCAAATTTTATTAAACTTTTATTTTAAAATACCTTTTACGCCCAAGGGTAAGAAACGAATTTGGGCTGTGCTGAGTATTGCTGAAGGAGTTGGGTACTACGAACTACCTGCTGCGGTTGTGTGGTTGGGCAAAGAGTCACTTGTACCGGCTTGCAGTAAAACCGAGGACTTAGAATACCCGGTGATATCTTGGTCAAACAAAGGTATTACATTATGAATATTTAATATTTTTTGGAAGCATGTTGGGCCGATTATAGATTTAATTTTGGCATTTTTTGGATAAAATAATTAAATCGGAGATAATGAACTAAAGGGGCTAAAGGTTACTTCCCTCAAAGAGTATAAGAACTAAAAGATAAATCTGCAAAAGAAAGTTGATGCCACGTGTCAACCAGGTAATGGACTGGGGCACTACCCATTGAGGTAGCATCGACTAGACCCCTAAAGTACGACACCCATTAATTGTACCCCCCACCCCACCCCTCCCCTCACACAGATTCCAAATGAAAAGAAAACAAATCCTTTTATTTTTTTGATCAGAAAACCAAAAAGCAAACAAATCTATGACCATAAGTTTGATGTGAGATTATATTTATGAGTGCAGACTATAGTTCAACCTAAATTCTCTATACCTATAATGCAATTTTCAAATTGGGAATTGTAATTGTTTTGTTTATTCATTTCATTGTAGTTTGATAGTTTCTTTAGTAATATGTTCTCTCTTGGAGTAATTTATTTTTCATGTAGCAAGATATAGGACTACAGGTTTTTTTATTCAGAATTCTACATGATTGTTTAACTTTGATGGTCCTATTTTTGTGGACTTGATTGCATCATTTTATTTTTTAATTTTTTGAGTTTTTATTATTTTGGTTTTGGTTAGTTGAAATTCAAATATTTCATATTGATAGTTATCCTACCCAATTGTTTTGCATGTAACTGTCAAATTTATTTTACTATTTTACTTTATTGGATAATCTCACATAGTTTTCACTTTTGTTAGTTCATTTTACTTTATTTTCTTTTGTTTAATTGCACTCAAGTGATCTCAATGAATTATCTTTTACAATGTTAGAAAAATATAAAAAATATGCTTATTATTAACAATATCAATATTTTCCCCTACTTTTTCCGTTCAAATTTTGTTATCCATGCATCATTACAATAAAAAATCTGACTTGGTATAAACGTACCAAAAAATAGCGATGCACCTTTTTTTAAAATTTAAATTCTAAAAGATGTCCAAGATAATTTCTAGTTTTTTTTATTTTATTTTCATACTTGACCAATTATAATTGTAATTAATTGTGCATTATAGTAAAGTGTCATTGGTTAGAAATATAAAGTAAGATTTATCTTTTTTATTTTATTTATATTACAATATAGTGTTAAGCATCACGCCGTGCTATGCACGGGAAGTCACGCTAGTTAGTAATTATGAGAAAATCGAAATCAAAAATGGAACTCATCTAATCTGTAGGATTAGACTAATGGTGATAAACCTGCCACTAACCTTACTAAAAATTTCAACTCGCTAACATTTATTGAAGTAGGATAGCGAGCCTTATCCTACGAGATAAGAGGCCAGTTTCCTACAGCAGTTGCTAAACCATATGCATGGAAGGGCTTCCCAACTCTTGGGAGAACCACGGCTACCCAGGAGAAATCTGCTGCTATAGTCATAATTACCTTATTAATCCAATTGAATTCATGAGCCATCAAAATATAGTCCAGAAAATAAACATGCAGCATGAAGATGATAACTCACTACAATTGATACCTAAAATCAACAAATAGTACCACCAACTCAATCTCCATTAACAATCCACTAACAAACCACATAAAGAGCAGAAAACAACTAGGCACCACCATCTACAATAAGATAACAAGTTAAACTCAAAGTATTTTATAAAGAATATTGACATATCATAAGCTCCACGTTTTCTCATCCTGAGTTCCAGATGATACCACACTACTTACAACTGCAAAAGTGAAAACAAATTTTTTTTAATAGTGATTATAAAATCTTTGCGGGAAGATAAGGAGACAGACAATAATCAAATTCCAATTCAAATTTTAACAGGGGAGATAATAGGTTGACTTGTACAAATAGACTTCTCATATTAACATCTCAATGTGGTACTACAATTTCCAAACCATCTACTCGTTAATCATTTAAGGTTATTCAACCCATTAATTGCATGCTTCCACTAGTGCTTGCATAGACTAATTCTAATCAAGTTATGCTAATATTCATTTTGAAGTTTTTGAGTAGCTACCTTCTCCTCAACAAAGGACGTCTCCTCCTTTATTCACTCTTACTTTCGAGAATCCTGTCACCAAAAAGAACATAATTATTGCAGGGGGAAATCTTTTTACCGTGCAAGGAAACTGACATATATAAGCTATCAAAGTTCTACCACAAAACATTCACTATGTGTGTAGAAATAATGTTTAACACTGCAGAAAAAAAAAAAAAAAAAAAAAAGAAGCTGCTCAAAGTTATGAACAAGGCACCCACCCACCACACCCACCACTCCCCTGTGACAGCTACTATAGTATCTTATTTACCATTGTAAAATCAAACCTTCTTTAGGACATAACTCACACTTTAGGGCTTAGGCACACTAATATAATACCGAGAAGCCAAAAGCTTAATACTAAATACAACTTCATCAACCCACATTCAACCAAGTTTTGGGTAATTTTGAAAATTGAAAGACTGTCCAGCTGAATTTCAAAGTCACATACAAGAAAATTATTAAAATCCACTCGGGACTTAATAGAATGATCGCTAACGTGGTAAAGACTATCGTACTGATATTAAGACCTTGCAATTAAAATCAAGATAAAAACAAATCTTTACATGGATAAAAGATTATGCAAAGACAAATTCAAATAGCTAACCACAACAGAAGTATGTAAACTAACCTTTACGGAGAAAGAATTATTGGCACTTTTGATGGATGGTTTAAGAACCTGAGCCTTCTTAGCACCTTTCTTATCATCAAGTTTTTTGTGAGCGGCTATTTCCTTAGAAATGGCCAATGAGACACCCAGAATAGCTAAAATTACGTACTTGCCAATGTTATTGTTCAAGTTGAGAAGGATTGCCATACCCAAGGCGAAGAAGCCATCCGATAATCCATAATCGTCGGGGTTAACATAACATATAAATAGGCAATACATACTTCCTACTATGCCGATGCATGTCCAAAGAGATGGCGTATCTCGAAAGAAACTACTCATACACAAAGAAAGGATTGGAAAAGTTGATGCTACCAAAAATTTATATATTGCAACCACTACATCTGTCCCCCACACTCGTTTAGCATTTTCGACTATTTCTTTTATGGCTTGATGGAGGAGATAAACAAGTGGTACAACCAAAATTAGAAGACCATAAACTCCTAAACCAAGGAAAACATGCATACTCAAGATAGTTATCTTCGACTTGTTAGCCCATTCAATCAAACACATATAATCATTGCACATTTTAGTATAATAAAATGATACCCAACCCACCATGAAATACAAAGTATACATAAAACCCCAAAAAACCCTACATGGGGTCATATTCTTTCGAATGAACGTCTGGATGATGTTTATCGTCATCATTGTTATAGATGGCAGAAAATTACCCTGAAAAAGCAATGAGTGGTTAAAAGAATACTAAATTAACAATTTAGAACTATGATTCTTTTATTGTCATCAATTGTTTGACAGAAATTCCCCTAACTAAGTTGACTTGGTTACCATTGAAAATAAAGGTGAATATAAGGCTATTTCATCGTGATCTATTTTTCATATAAATTGGCTAAAATCACAAAGTTGACTCGCTTACAATTGAGAAGGACAAACAAAAAATTAATTATAATAACTATCAAATGATTATTATCCCACAAAATCAGCAACTTTAGTGCATACATTATGATGCGCATAGGAGTTTTATGTTGAGAAATTCCATATATATCATTTTAAACAAATAACATTTTTACCAACACAAAATATTTAAGTGTACACTTTACATTACACATGACAAAGCATGAAACTTAATCTTTCTAACACTCTTCTAACACAGTAGTAAGGCATCAAACTTAGCATCATACAATCAAATTTGAAAACTTTGACAAGGACTTTTCAAAGTCAGTATTTGATATAACGCAATGTCAAAGTCTAAGAAACTGACCATATGCATGGATCATTAGTGAAGCTGACAAAATTCTTTTCATTTTTTCCTTTTCAAATAAGCAATTCTCAGTCAATCACAGAGGATAGGCAAACAATAAGTTAGATATAGCTCCATTACTAGTCTAAGATCAATATATTTGTAATAAACATGTATATGTTATCACATATATTTAAAGACTTTCATGTACGACTATTTGGACTATCCTCATAATAATCCTAATGACATAAAGCAAACAACATTGAAGTGTACATAAGCTATAGAATAAATCATTGCACAAATGAAGCAAAGAAAAGAAAGCTGGTGAACAATACAGCAATACTCTTGCAATCAGGTTTGCAAATATGTGACCTTGCTTGAATTAAAATTCAAAGAACAAACACTAATTGTACACATTGTAATCTCATTACATCATTTTGTAGTTCTAAATCTTGAGAAATTTTAGTGCATTCCCAGTGTATATTGCAATTTGATTCCATCAGATTGCATTTTTCTGGAATTTTCAAATGCATTATAGACTCCAATCAGAATGCTTTTGTAGAGTGTCACAAGTGTCAAACACCTAATCAGTTATCATTATAAATAAGAGATATTCTTCATGGTGAGTACATGAATAAATATTGCAACAGAACACTCACAACATAAAAAAAAGAAATTGGGACATGATATAAGTCACGTCTCCAAAACATGGTCAACTTAGATTCAAAAAACTCTACATTTTTTAAAATCTTAACTGACAATCTTTCTTTATCATAATAAACCTTTTTTCTTTTATGCTTTGTTTGATTCAAAGATTTTGGTGAAAAAAACAAAAAGGAAAAGTTCTTTGTTTTCCATCGTCTTCCGCAACAAATGGTGAGGAAAAGGAATTGACTCAAATTAGTATTAGGATTTCCCTCTTTTCCTTTTCATTTTCTCTATGGAAAATGATTTTCCTTGTGTTTTCTTTCCTTTCCCTATCAATTTCCAAACAAAGTGTTTACAAACAAAGTGTTAATCTTTCGAGGTACCAATTGGATATATGATCAATTTAATTATAAAAATCTATCAATTAAGATTATTCTTCTCTATCATAAAAATCTTTCGATGTTATTTAATTATTCAGTTTATTTCTAGATTGAAAATTATATTTAAGATTTTGCAAAACTCATAATTGATCGACGATTAATTATTATAACTAAAAGGGTTATTCGTAGCCCGTAATCTCATATTAAACCAATTTTTCATGTACTAAAACCATGTCGTCAACAAGTTTTATTTTACGAAACTTTCTGTGAGCTATGACAAATAAATTAAAACAGACAACCACTACAAGTTATACTGAATAACTCTAAATTAAACCCACTCCTGTTTTTCAGGGTTAGTCAGTTTCATATTCCTCGGAATATCATCTAATTTCGTTTGCAGAGGGATGAATTCAGAGGTTTAAACATTAGGGGGAAAAATCGAATGTTTACTAAAAGAAATTTATTCCAAAGACTTTTTTCTCAAGACAGAGAACCAAACCTGATCAAATGAAATTGAGACGAAAAGGGAAAATCAGTGCAGATGACAGTCGAGGCGAGGCGGCAGCAGAAGGTAGAGAGAAAGAGAGTCTGTGAGAGAATGGGAGGCGACTTATATTAGGGTTTTCATCCAACGCGTATCTATATATTTTTGGTACTGGGCCGAGAGTCCGAGACCGTCCACAATACATCCTCGATGGATGACAGACAGGACTCAGTACGATACAGGAACACAAAAGTAATAAAATATTAGAGGATACTGATATTTATATATAAAAATCATCAAATATATATATATGTTATGAAATAACTCCAAATATTATAAAATATATACAAATATTCTAAAGTAGAGAGATTAGAAAATTAAGAAGAGAATTCTTTCTTTGATTTTGGTATGTCTTAACAATACAACTTCATGTCCTATTTATAGGCACAAAATAGTAGGTACAATTATTTCAAGAGATGAGTACATAATGGAAAAGATAGATTTACAAGTAGTGGAAGAGCAATGCTCATCCACTATAACATAAAGAGGAGAAGAAATGATTATCCATCATATCATGTAGTGGAGGATACATGGACATCCATATAATTATTCATAACACTCCCCCTTGGATGTCCATCACTTAAGAATATGTCTCGTTAAAACCTTACTAGGAAAAACTCAATGGGACAAAAACCTAGTGAAGGAAAAAGAGTACATATTAATACGCAATCAGATGCTGCCTCATTAAAAACCTTACCAGGAAAACCCAGTGGGAAAAACCTTGGTTAAGGGAAAAAGAGTGCAGCGCGTATTATTTCCCCCTCATGACAATATCAATCAAGATCTTTAAGTCTACGTACTCCAATATTGTAGACTAGTTTTTCAAACGTTGATGTGGGAAGTGCCTTAGTGAACAAATCAGCAAGATTATCACTGTAACGGATTTGTTGAACATTAATATCACCATTCTTCTGAAGATCATGAGTGAAAAAGAACTTTGGTGAAATATGTTTTGTTCTATCTCCTTTAATGTACCTTTCTTTCAATTGTGCGATACATGCGAAATTATCTTTATATAAGATCGTCGGGATCATTTTTCCAGAAGATAAACCACAAGTCCCTCGAATGTGTTGAATCATGGATCTTAACCAAACACATTCTCGACTTGCCTCGTGAATAGCCAAGATTTCTGCATGTTTAGATGATGTGGCCAATATAGTTTGTTTCATAGATCGCCATGAAATGGCTGTGCCACCACATGTAAATAAATAGTCCGTTTGTGAACGACCATTATGAGGATCAGACATATATCCAGCATCTGCATATCCAACCAATTCGGACTTGGGTACATTTGAATAAAACAAGCCCATATCGATTGTTCCTCTAAGGTAGCGGAGTACCTGTTTAACCCCATTCCAATGCCTTCGTGTAGGAGAAGAACTATATCTTGCTAATAGATTAACAGCGAATGCTATATCAGGTCGAGTGTGACAAACAAGATACATTAGTGCACCGATTGCACTTAGATATGGTACTTCAAGACCAAGGAGTTCTTCATCACTTTCTCGAGGTCAAAAAGGATCTTTGTTCACATCTAATGACCTTACGACCATCGGGGTGCTCAATGGATGTGATTTATCCATATAGAATCATTTTAGCACCTTTGATATATAAGCGTCTTGATATACAAAAATTCCATTCTTTAAATATTCAATTCGCAACCCAAGGCAAAATTTTGTTCTTCCAAGATCTTTCTTTAAGCAATTAACAGTTTTTGAAATCTCTTCAGGAGTTCCAAAGATATTTAAATCGTCAACATAAACTGTAATTATAACAAACTCATTTCCAGATGAAAATACAAGGACAAATTTGATCATTCTTATATCCTTCCTTCAACAAATATTCACTGAGACGATTATACCACATTTGTCCAGATTGTTTCAGTCCATACAATGACTTACTTAATTTAATTGAATAATGTACTCGAGAACTTGATTTATATGCTTCAGGCATATTAAATCCTTCAGGGATTTTTATATATATATCATTATCAAGTGAGCCATACAAATAGGCTGTAACAACATCCATTAGACGCAAATCAAGTTTTTCATGCACTGCCAGACTTATTATATAACGAAAAGTAGTTGCATCCACCACAGGAGAATCAGTCTCCTCATAATCTATGCCAGGTCGTTGCGAAAACCCTTGGGCAACAAGACGTGCCTTATATCTTACAATTTCATTTTTCTCATTTCGTTTTCGCACAAATACCCATTTGTATCCTACTGGCTTTACATCTCCAGGTGTACGGACTACAGGTCCAAAACTTTTACATCTTCAGGTGTACGGACTACAGATCCAAAAAACTTTTACATCTTCAGGTGTACGGACTACAGATCCAAAAACTTTTACATCTTCAGGTGTACGGACTACAGGTCCAAAAACTTTTCGTTGGTTCAAGCGAGTTTAACTCTGCCCTCATTGCGTCTTTCCATTTTGGCCAATCATTTCTTTGTCGACATTCATTAACAAACTTTGGTTCTTGATCCTCATTATCATTCATCATATTTAGCGCTACATTATATGTAAATTTATCGTCAACGTTGACTTCATTTCGATTCCAACGTTTCCCGTTCATAACATAATCTATTGAGATCTCATTATTTTCACAATTTTCAGGTACCTGAGGTTCTTCTGGAACCGAAATATTAGTTATGACTAGGACTCTTCTGGAGTTATTTTATCCTCGATTAGACCATCTTGATTCTTAGCTCCTTTTCTTTTTCGAGGATGACTATCTTTGGAACCGATAGGTCTACCACGCTTCAGGCGTGCAGTAGACTCATTACCACGCTTCAGGCGTGCAGTAGACTCATTACTTTGCCCTTCAGGGACAACAATTCTTACTGGAGCATTAACAGCTGGTACATGTGACTTAGTCACTTTCTTTAGGTCAGTAAATGCGTCTGGCAGTTGGTTAGCTAAACCTTGCAAGTGAATTATCTTTTGAACTTCCAGTTCACTTTGTTTTGTTCGAGGATCAAGATGAGATAAAGATAATTCATTCCAACTAATTTTCTTTTCCAGCTGCTTATTTTCTCCCCCTAATGTTGGGAAATCTGATTCATCAAAATGACAATCAGCAAATCGAGCCTTAAATAAATCTCCAGTCAATGGCTCTAGATACTTTATTATCGATGGAGAATCGAATCCAACATATATTCCCAATTTTCTTTGAGGACCCATCTTAGTGCGTTGTGGTGGAGCAATTGAAACATATACCGCACATCTAAAAATTCTTAGATGGGAAATATTTGGTTCCTGACCATAAACCAAGTGTAATGGGGAGAACTTATGATAGCTTGTTGGCCTTATGCGAATAAGTGCTGCTGCATGCAAAATAGCATGTCCCCAACAAGAAATAGGAAGTTTTGATCTCATAAGTAAAGGTCTTACAATTAACTGCAGACGCTTAATAAACGATTCTGCTAGACCGTTTTGTGTAAACATGTGCTACAGGATGTTCAACATCAATTCCAATAGACATACAATAGTCATTGAACGTTTTGGAAGTAAATTCACCCGCATTATCAAGGCGTATCTTCTTAATTGGATAATCAGGAAAATGTGCTCGTAGTCTAATTAATTGAGCAAGCAATCTCGCAAACGCCAGGTTGCGAGTTGATAACAAAGATACATGTGACCATCTTGTTGATGCATCAATTAAAACCATAAAATATCTAAATGGTCCACACGACGGGTGTATTGGTCCACAAATATTGCCTTGAATACGTTCCAAAAACGTAAGAGATTCACTTCCTACTTTTGTTGTTGATGGTCGAATAATCAACTTTCCTTGTGAACAAGCAGCACATGAGAAATCATTCGATTGAAGAATCTGCTGGCTCTTCAATGGATGACCACATGAATTCTCAATTATCTTTCGCATCATAATTGATCCGGGATGGCCCAACCGGTCATGCCAAATAACAAACTTATTTTGATTTGTAAACTTCTGGTTTACGATAACATGTGTTTCAATAGTAGATATATGCGTGTAGTACAAACCGGAAGACAATGCTGGCAACTTTTCCAATATACATTTGTTACCAGATATTGTATTAGTGATGTAAAGATACTCAATATTGCCATCACTTGTTGTCTCAATATGATATCCATTTCGGCGGATATCTTTGAAGCTTAGTAAATTTCTTTGAGACTTAGTAGAATATAAGGCTTCATCAATATAAAATTGTGTTCCTCCGGGTAACAATATATTAGCTCTGCCGGAGCCTTCAATTAATTTTGCACTACCCGATATAGTATTAACATTGGCTTCTTGCATTACTAAATAAGAGAAATATTTTTTATTTTTGAGGATGGTGTGAGTTGTTGTACTATCAGCGAGACATATATTTTCATTATTGATGTTGTTGCTGATCGAGTAAATACTCATTCTTTATTGAAACATAAAAAGAAATAAATCAATATCAAACAATATTATTTAATATAAGAAACGATAATCTTATGAATAAATTCATTCTTAAAAAGAAAACAACATGCTTAAATATTTATTTATAAAGTACTAGAATTAAAATTTAACAAATTTATTTTTGAACACTTCAAGCTTCAATCAAGTGATCAATTTTTTCATTAGGATCATCAAAGAAATCAGCAACATCTAAATGAGTGTCATCAAAATCGGCCATGATCAGAATCGCCTTCTTCAAAAGCAAAATTTATTTCTATTTTCTTTCTTTTACTTTTCAGCGATTCTTGGTAAAGGTCAACAAGATGTTTTGGTGTACTACAGGTACATGACCAATGACCTTTACTACCACAACGATAGCATAAATTTTTCACAAGTTTGCTATTTTGGCCACTTTCATGTTTCTCTTCATTATTTTTCCACTTCTGGTGGAAAGATGTATTCTTTGAATAACCACCACGATTTCCATAACCATATCCACGACCACGTCCACGTCCACGTTCATGATTTCTTTAATGATTAAAATAGTTATGTGCTGCTACTTTCACTTCAGGGAATGTAGCAGAACTAGTTGGACGGGACTCATGATTAAAATAATTATATATTGCTCAACACATTCACTTCAGGGAATGGAGTATAGTTATTTGCATATATGAATTTATATATTGCTCAACACATTCACTTCAGGGAATGGAGTATAGTTATTTGCATATATGAATTTATATATTGCTCAACACATTCACTTCAGGGAATGGAGTATAGTTATTTGCATCAAGATGAATTTCAACATCTAACGCCCAAGAAAAATAATTTTTTCTCGTAATATCAAGAGTCACAAAGTCAAATTTTTTTCAAGATTCATCAATATAATACTATTATCAAAGTATAAAATGAATAACATAACAATCATTCAACTTCTTAAAATATTTTCAACATGATAGGATTATTCAAAAGAATAATACTAATCAAATATATGCACATATACATATGTCTTCTTTCCAAACATCAAGAGAATTATTGCATATTTCTATTTTTGTTAAATATTGAAATATACGTACCTTTTCTTTACCTTTTCTTCTTGTTTTGTTTTAAAAATCTTGTCCATCAATTTTCTTTACAAACTCATAATAACTCACGAAAATCTCTCAATGGATTTTACATCATACGTTGAGTACCCCATGTATATCTTTAGCCAAATTTCAAAATGATTAACACCTTGAGACGGATCGTGCTGATAACGTGTTATGAAATAACTCCAAATATTATAAAATATATACAAATATTCTAAAGTAGAGAGACTAGAGAATTAAGAAGAGAATTCTTTCTTTGATTTTGGTGTGTCTTAACAATACAACTTCATGTCCTATTTATAGGCACAAAATAGTAGGTACAATTATTTCATGAGATGAGTACATAATGAAAAAGATGGATTTACAAGTAGTGGAAGAGCAATGATCATCCACTATAACATAAAGAGGAGAAGAAATGATTATCCATCATATCATGTAGTGGAGGATACATGGACATCCATATAATTATTCATAACAATATATATATATATATAGGGTCAAGATCTAATACATACCCTATCTAAGATAAGATATAAGACCCATTATACACCATTGGATCAATTAAATCCAACAGTCCAAAAATAATCCAGAAACATGCGGCAAAATGGGTTCTAATTCGCTCAAGGGGTATAATTGTCAATTTTTTTATTACACAGCATCATCCTCCCAAAAATAACGGCATAAAATCTTCCCTGAAATCTCTCCATTTGAAACTGCGAAAATCTCACCTACAATCTCTCGATTTGTTACCAAAATTGACTCAAAAAAGTTATAGAATCCTATTAAACCTATAATTCCATCGATTATCACCGGAAAAAAATTCTGAAACTCTAAAAAATTTCTGGAAATCGAGATTGCAAACCCTCTGAAAATAGTGAATTTTTCAATAGTGATTTGAACACATTATACATCATATTATATTACGTTATACACTATCATATAAGCCATTATACAGTGAATACAATAGCTAATTAATCCATTATATAATAGTTAATAATCAAATATACAGTAAATATAAACAAGGTAAAGTACGAAAATAATGGAAATAAATAAAAATAAAAATAAAAATCCGACTGAAAACGTAAAAACGCAAAAAAACCTATTAAAACGATGGAATTTGGGCCCGAGAGGGTGGTGCTCAGCATACTTGTCATAAGTATACTGAGTTGTTTTTAAAACGACGTTTCCTAGAAGATTGAAGTAGAGCTTGGGACCAAATTCCAAAAACAGTTTTTGCTGTACCATTCTATAAAGTTGTGTATAAAATTCACAGTGTATAATGGTTTATGTTGTAGTGTATAATAATGAATCTAATCTATAATCTGTTATACCATTCTATATAGTTGTGTATAAAATTCACAGTGTATAATGGTTTGTATTGTAGTGTATAATGGTTTGTATTGTAGTGTATAATGGTTTGTATTGTAGTGTATTCCTACCATAGCTTCCACTTTCTTTTTCTTCTATTCTCTGTCTTTATAACTGGATGATAACCCGCGGAACCGAATTTGAATCCGAATTGACGATTATGATTAAAAACGATCTTGATGATTAATTGATTTGATGATGAATTAATCTCGGAAAAAGACTCGTATCAATGGATAACTTATCGCACGATATGATGAGTTAATAATGATACTGTATAATATCATTATATGTACTGTATATTAATGTATAATACACTATATAATATCATATAAGATGATGTATAATCTATTCAATTTACTGCTGGAACTCATAAATCGATGTGATGATGATTAACAATACCTGAAACTATCTCAGCCATAAAACATGAAATCAAACTCTATTTATAACTGGATGATAAATCGCGGAACTGAATATGAAGCCGAATTGACGATTATGATTAAACGATCTTGATGATTAATTGATTTGATGATGAATTAATTTGGGTAAAAAAACTCGTATCAATGGAGACTGGTCGCGCGATGAATTTGGGTATTGGAATGAAACGATCTTTGATCTGATCGAGTAGAAATTGGATACACAGATTTGATTTGTTATTACACTAGCTGGTATGATCTAGCTTAAAATAGAAAGAGAATAATGAATTCGGTTATGGCACGTAAAAAGGGGGATTTGATTTGATACTGCATATGAAATTGCATGGGTTTGTTATGATTTAATGACTAAAATGCCCCTGACAGCATTAAAAATAATTCTAAAATTCGAAAAATGTGTTAAGATTAGACCTTAGGATCAAATGGTATCAATGGTGAGGATTGGGTCTTATATCTTACCTAATGAATTGGTATGTATTTGATCCATATCCTATATATATATATATATATCATTTATTTATGGTTTGGGTCTAGGTCTAGACCCAAAACTTTGGGTTTGAGTTTAGACCCAAAGTTTTGGGTCTGGGCCAGACCCAACCAATGCCAGGCTTAAGTGTAGGTGAATCGAATTTAGTTAATTTCAGTTTTGTCTATTTATGAATTTCAGCTTTGTCTATTTATTTACCATAATCATTTATGTTAGTTGATCCTTGCAGGGTCTAAATGGAGGAAAAACATCATAGGAAAGAGTACGATGTCTTGTCACGGTGCCACCCGAATACATTCCGTAAAGTAATCGAAAAATTAGTTCGATTGATGTCGGAAAAGCACCGAGAAGCAATAAAGAAGACTCCGTTCTTCTCATACATGAAAATTCCAAATATGTCCCATAGCTTAGCTCGAGTTGGGGCACTATTGCAGACATTCCGTAGGGAGAGTCAGGCATTTGTTTTTGGTAACGGCATTGGAGTTCCATTCCTCGCGTCCGAATCCTCCATTGTGATGGGGCTCCACGAGTTAGGTCAGTATGTTGACTTGGAAATGAATTTGGTGGAGTCCAAAACATTAAGTAAACATTTTAACGGGAAATTGAGTGAAGTGATGCGGGATAATATTGTTATGAAATTGTATGAGTTAGTCTCTAGAAAATTGAAGGCGGATATAGAGAATATTGTTAGGATGTATGTTCTTTTTGTGTGTAATACTATTTTATTTCCTTGCAATAACTTTTGTACTCCTGGATTTTTTCTTGCTTACGTGGATGATTGGGAATACCTCGAGGAGTATGCTTGGGGGTGCGCCGTTCACTCGTTCTTGATGAAGCAAATCTACGAGTATACTGCAAAACTGGGGCAAATGAAATACATCAATGGATGTACAATTGGGCTTATGGTTAATTGTATTAGTTTTGCATTGCAGTTAAATAAAGTATATTTTCTGGAAACCGTATTAAATTACATAGGTCTAAATACTCATTGTTATCTGCTTCATTCTAGGCTTGGGTTATTGAGCATGTGCCCTCCATGGGGACTCAACGCGTGGTGCGCTCCGTCCCACGACTTTTTAAGTGGGGGAGGACCACCATCTCCAACGATATTGATGCTGCCACGCTACAATTTAGAGCACTTACTCCAGATGAGGTAATTGGTGTGTTTACAATGTTTAATCTGCTTTAAAAATTCATTGCAAGTTTGAACTTTTATGTTCTTACCAGATTATTGAGATGAATACTTTCAAAGATGAGAAAAAATTTATAAAGCCAATTGAAGCACCAGTTGATGTTGATCATATTTTGGCTTTGAAACAAGAGGAAAGAAAAAAGGTAATTGAACGACTGGGCAAAAGGGTTCTTTTACATAAGGCAAGAAAAATCATGGCCTAGGACAATGACTTAGATAATGATGCCCTAATTGACACCCTTATTCAGTTGAAGAAAAGAAAAACAGAGGAGGAGAATGTTGGCAAATCTGGTGTGATGAAAGAGAATGAAGACGAGAAAGAAGAGGCAGAGAGAGAGGAAAAGAAAGAGAGATATGAAGACGCAGAGAGAGAGACAGAGAGAGAGAGAGGCAGAGAGTGAGGAAGAGAAAAATATGGCTGAAGAAGAAGAGATGGAGAAAGAGGAAAAGAAATGTGAAGAAGATGTTGGTGACTTGAAGACACATCAATGTACCGGGCATGAAGAGGTAAACCATTGATGTACTGCATGGATTATTAAACAAATTGTTATAACTAAGAAGTAAGAATTAATACTTTCTATATTAGGCTTGCTTGCTTACTTGTGAAAAATCACTACCGGGGTAAAACATGAATTTACATACTGCAATTAAACTATTCCATACGTCAATGAGTAAGAACTCATACTTTGGTTAGTCCGATTTCGTACGTCATTTATAAGGGAACCACACTAAATTAAACATGACTTTGTATACTGCATTCATTAGGAACTCATACTTCATTTATGCAAATATTTACTGCATTTAACACAAAAACATACTACATCTGAGACTATGACATGTATGTACAGATTCCAATTGAAGTCGACGACAATGATATATCATCTCATGAAGTTGACAGTAAGAACACCCTTGAGCAGTACAAAGGGAGGATGGACTACAAGGGGCGGGCCGACCTAAGTGATGATGATCGTCGGATCATTGATGCTTATATTTGTGGAGACATGCTGGAGTAAAAATACTAAATATATTACTTATCTTTTTTTATTTTAATTGATCTGTCTACTAATGATGATAAATCTCAATTTGCAGCGTGCCTGTTTGGGATGCACCTGTATTTGATCTTCTTCACAAAGAGTTTTCTGATCTATTGTTCCGGGAGGCACTATCCTCGTCTTTGGTGGATTGCTACGTGGACATTCTGTGTAACAATGTCGTTTCAACGACTGCTGGCCACCGCGTCTTTTACTCTCCCTCTTATTTTCAGGTATCAATGTAGAATAATCTAAAAAAATAATCCTACATGTTGGGATCGTTGGGATTTTAAAACATAAAAACGCAGCGGAAAGATAAATCTCCCATGTGGCTCATCTCGATTTCACATATTTAAATTGGGTTTCAAATTCAATTACCGTTCTTCGCGTATGTTGAATTCTGAACCAGCTTTGCAATCCCTTCTTGAACAGCAAATTCGTCGCTGTCTCTAAATTGCCACGCCAGAGTCAAAAGCGAAAAATCCTTCTTTTCTTCTCTTGGAGGACGGCTAGAGAGAGAGAGAGAGGTTGGGGTGTTTTTGACTTGGAGAGAAAGTTGTGACTTAATCACTTGGTTAATTTTTCACTAAGTAGTATATTTATACTACAATAGAAAACAATAACCTAGGCTACTAATCCCACTTTAAGGCTTTTAAAGCCTTCGGGCTTTAGTCTTATTTTGCTATTTAATTAATTAAATAATTAATATTATTTATCCAACAAATAAATTAATTAAATAATCAATTAAAACCATGTTAATTTTATAATTAAATTCCTATAAGGAATCAATTAATTCATTAACTTAATTAATCAATAAAATCATCTAATGATTAATTAATTAATTAATCGCGATATCCAATACTAAAAAATTCTCTCAAGTCTTTTCCATGATTTTTCCTTTTGCACTTCCTTTAAGAGCGACTCTTTAGGTTCGTCTCAAAAGGCAATTGGGAGGAAACCAAAAGCATGTGAGTAACACCTAGCCAGTCACGTGGCTCACATCGTATCCCAATTGAGAACGAATGAATATGATCATTCCAAACCTTATACGCTGTGAATACCGTATGAGTATAAACCTTTTATTCTTATATCTCAGTCAAGTGAGAGTCATGGTTTTAGTCATACTCACATGACTTGACCATATGCTTAGCTTATAATGAATCGAGGTCAATGAGTATACATTCATGTCTAACATGAGTATCTTTTTATGCTTTGGCCAAAGACTTTTAACCTCACTTATTCATGAATGCATAGGATATTAGCTCAATCGCTTATGAGAGAATAAATCCCATTTTTCTAATCAGTTAAGAATGCTACTTGTCCGTCAAGTTGCACTTCTAGGTCGATCCTACCAAAGGGTGAATGGGATCAAATTACTCTAATGACAGACTTGATGTCACAAGTACATCTTCAACTCGATTCATCAGGTCTAAGTTTCACACGTACCTATCACAACTTATCAGTTTCATCATTAACTGTCAGTGAGTGAATACTCATGTGATTAAATCGATACGAGCCGTGTTCGAACATATCAGTCCAACTGATATGTCTATGACATAAGTTCCCACTATCATTCCCATTCGACTGACACTTTCTCTGTCAAAACTTACATCATACAAGTCTTTGTCCTGTATTGATGTCCAATCAATACTCTCTTAGACTTGCGAATCCTATTTAGATAATGAGGATCAAACCCTTCTAGTGCCATTCTTCCTAACCCATAGGAAGTAGAAGGTTTGCCTCATTATCAAGGACTTTACGTTGTTTATTAACACCTTACAAATGCCTATAAGAAAACAATAAGATAATGCCTTATATATAACGAAAAAGTATTGCTTAGTTACAAGTCAATGCCCTATAAATTTATCCTCTTTATGGCATTTGAGGGCATATACTCTAACAATCCTGAGGTGGATTTCCGATCATCGACGTCTGATTAAAAATCCGAGTCAGTGTACCTGTCCACTCTTAGGTCACCACTCCCATAGATGAGAATCATATCCTTAGTTCTCTTCAGATACTTTAGGATATTCTTCACAGCTATCCAATGTTCCTTGCCAGGGTTTGCCTGAAATCAACTATCAACGCTTACTGCATAAGCTATGTTAGGTCTAGCACACAACATCGCGTACATTAGGCTACCCACAGCAGATGTATAGGGTACAATGCTCATCCCTTTTCTATATTCCTCACTTTGAGGACACATAGATTTCGAGAGATGTATCCCATGCCTCATTCGCAGGAACCCTTTCTTAGAATCCTCCATCCTATATCTCTTTAGGACCTTTTCTAAGTAAAGGGCTTGAGAGAGCCCTTGTTAGAGTTTATGCCCGGAAGGGATATCGATGAAACCCAAAAGACTTTCTTATATGATGCATACTCTTGATAGAGTGTATCTCGTTCCATAGATATTGGCACGTTGAAAGCCTATGCATGTATGAGGGTTCCTATTGTGGGAATAGGTATACTAAACAACCCCATGGAAGTTCCATTAAATGGAATCCTAGTCGAATCTGGAACTTCCAGTGGTCTTGTAGTATAAGAGTAATTCTGAGAACCTGAGGTTCCATTGGATGACTTATACACAATTGAACATGTCTTGATTTATTACATGATTATTTAGATGATCACAAATGGGCAAAATCAGACATGAGCTAATTGTGTATGAAGGCACGTGAGAATCAAGATGGGATCAATCTCTGACATTAAACTTGTTGGTGAATCTCCTATATTTACATAGTGAATCGACTTTCGGAATCTTCGGCCGAAGTATGATATCTAAAGAGGCGGAGGGTTTTCTCGTTTAGATAGTCGAAAGTCGATCTCACCGTATTTGGGAAACATAGTTATTGAATTAATAGAGCTTCGACCTTAGCTACTGCTCTAGATTTAATCAGGAGATTAGATGGAGGGATCTTACTTATACAAGGATCAAGATCACGAAAGGTGTATCTTTATATTCGTCTTTATCTAGGTCTTCGTGGCCCGTTGCTAGACAGTAACCATGATTTGTAAGTGCCAAGAATTAATGTGGTGATTAATTTGAGGCTTGATTAAATCAAATGAATGATTTAATCTAGTACTTTCTATTTTAGGAAAGCACACTAGCACTTTGGGAAAGTGTACTTACTACTAGATAGTAGACGAGCCTAAGGGGTCACCTACTTAACTCGTGAGAGTCACTGCTTAAATGATGTGATTAATCAATTTGAGAAAATTGAGGAAATTAGGAAAGTCTAGTCCTTTCCTAATATGGAATATGAATTAATTGAGGCGATTCAATTAATTCGACTATTTTAATTAATTTTGTAGAATTAATTAAATTGATAGACCTAGTAGAGTCCAAGTATTTTATTTAGTTGGGCTTGGTTCAAGTTAAATAAATAAGCCAATTGGAATAAGTAAATATAATTAAACGGGTTTTAATTATATGTGAATATTTAATTGATGGGTTTAGCCCATAATTAAATATGGAGTCAAGAATTAATTCTTGGACTCCAATTAAGGGTGATGGCAGAATTTTTGGGTCCTTGGCAGCTGTGATTCGAAATCTTGGTGAAGAAGAAAAGGGTTTTCTTCTTCTCCAAGTCTTGCAGTTGAATGAGGACTCTAGGACTCCTATTCTATATATATATATATATATGAGAATATATAGAATGCAAGACAAAAACCCTAAGCTTCCAAGAGTGTAAAATTCGAACCCCAAGCTGAAAAAAGAAGAAAGTTTTTCTTGTCATCCTTAAGCAAAAATTTGCCCCTACCCTATTCCAATACGACATCATTTTGTTCATGTGCTGAACTCAACGATTTCACATATTGCATTCCTTCACATAATCAAGCCTAGGTTTTAGACTTAGATCTATTTCGTTGGCTAGCACCAAAAACAAAATAGGTGGTGACTTGAACGAGGTGGGGATACATCTTAGAGGTGCGACGTTTGGAGCACTAAAACTGGGGATACAATTGACGGACGATTTTCTCCAAGGAATTGTGTGGAATTGCACCACATGGTTGAAAGGATCCGATTTGTAACTGCGAGAATTTAATTGAAAGGTAAAAATTATCGTAACCTTCTTTATAGCGTAATCAAGCACACCATTATTCCTGTTTCGGGTAGTTGTACGTTTAAATTTTAAATTCCGCTAGCACGAGCCACCCTTGGAATAGAACCCAACCCAATAGCCCTATCATTCTATTTGTTCGATCTCTATAGATTCGAATCCCTAGAATACAAGTTGCCTCTCCCAAGTCTTTCATGGGCAAAGTACTCGAAAGCCATTTCTTAACAGTGGTGAGCATTCCTATATCATTCCCTATGAGTAATATGTCATCTACATATAACACAAGGAATGTTATCTTGGTCCCACTAACCTTCTTGTAACACATGGCTCGTCTTCGTTCTTGATGAAGTCAGACCCTTTGACAGCCTCATCAAAACGCAGATTCCAGCTACGAGATACTTGCTTGAGTCCATAGATGGACCTCTCATGTTTACACACCTTATGAATATGGTCCTCGGAAACAAAACCTTTAGGCTGTTCCATATAGATATCCTCTTCTAGGAATTCATTTAGGAAAGCAGTCTTGACATCCATTTGCCATATTTCATAGTCTAGGTGTGCCGCTATTGCAAGTAGAATCCTTTTTGATTTGATCATACCTACTGGCGAAAAGGTTTCTTGATAGTCAATTCCTTCTTTTTGACTATACCCTTTCGCCACTAGCCTGGCTTTGTATGTGTCAACCTTGCCATCGACACCAATCTTTCTCTTGTAAATCCATTTACACCCGATTGGTTTTACCCCCTCAGGTTGGTCTACAAGTTTCTAGACTTGGTTTGCATGCATCAAATCGATCTCAGTTTGCATAGCTTCATGCCATCTAGTAGCATCCACATCCACCATTGCTTGATCATAAGTGGAGGGATCATCTCCCTGACCCTTCTCTAATACAGAATGAAAATCCAGCTCCCTCTGTACTAGATATCCGTACTTCTCAGGAGGTTCAGGTACTCTACTTGATCTTCGCGGTTGTGGTTGTGTTACAGAAGGTTCGGTTCTCACTTCTTGTGTAGATGTATCTACTGGAGTTTTATTTTGTTCTTCGAGAACAATCTTTCTGCCCCCTCCTCCTTCTTGAATAAACTCATCTTCAAGAAAGTGGGCTTGTAAAGCTACAGTGATCCTTTGATCATCTTGCAGGTAAAAGAGGTATCCTATTGAATCCTCAGTATATCCAACAAAATGCCCTTTCAAGGATCTAGCCTCCAACTTGTCCACTTTAGTCCTTTTGACATAAGCCGGACATCCCCAAATCTTGATGTGATTAAGACTTGGTTTCCTATTTCTCCATATCTCATATGGAGTCATAGGAACGGACTTGGAAAGACATCTATTTAAAATGTGTACATCTGTAAGTAACGCATGACCCCACAGTGAAATGGGTAAGTCAGTGTAGCTGACCATGGAGCGAACCATGTCCAACATGGTTCGATTCCTTTGCTCTGCTACTCTATTTAACCGTGGTGTTGCTGGAGGTGTGAGCTGTAATACTATACCATTCTCTCTAAGGTATATATCAAACTCATCGCTCATATATTCTCTTTCTCGATCCGATCAAAGAGTTTTTATATGTTGACTAGTTTGATTTTCCACTAAAGCCTTGAATTCCTTGAACTTTTCAATGGATTCAGACTTATGCCTCATTAGGTACACTAGACCATATCTTGAATGGTCATCAGTGAATGTGATGAAGTAAAGGAAACCTCCTCGAGCCATTTCTCCAAATGGTCCACAAACGTCAGTATGCACTAAACCTAAGATTTGTGAGGCTCTTTCAAAAGATCATGTGAAGGGGGATCTAGCCATCTTGCCTTTGAGACAAGATTCACAAGTAGGATAGGGATCCAATCCCAATGGACCCATTAGTCCACCTTTCTCTATTTTATGAATTTTATGTTCGCCGGCATGGCTTAGTCTAAGATGCCAGATCAATCTTTGGTTTATTCCAAGCCTACTACATTTCCTTTGTATAGTATTCACAGAACATTCATTCTGGACATTAAGGTAATATAATCCATTTACTAAAGAAGCAAAGCCTACTAATTTATTACCATAATAAATATTGCAATGTTCATCAATAAAACGGAAGGTATAACCAAGTTTAACTAAAGCGGGAATTAAAACAATGTTTTTAAGCCCTTTGGGCAAAACTAAAACATTATCCAGAAATAGTAAATGACTAGAATTAAGAAATAATGAGATAGATCCAATTCTAGTAGCTGCGACGCTTTGCCCGCTGCCTACTCTGATCTTCACCTCATCAGGGCTTGGTTTCCTACTTCTTTCTAGATTCTAATTCGCACAACACGCATGAGTATTAGCTCCTGAATCAAGAATCCATGAAGAAGAAAATATGGTAATAGAGCAATTGGTTTCAAAAACATAAAGTTCTTTACCATTTGCTCGTTTGTTAGGACAGTGTTGGTCCCAAGTGGCATACGAAAGGGTCTAGAAGGGGGGGGGGGGTTGAATAGACCCTGAAGTCTTTTTCGACTTCAAAAAGTTTCGTACTAAAAGATTTTTGGACGCTTGAAAAGATAGACGCTTGAAGTGTCTAACGCTTGACTTAAGCGTTCACTTAAAAAATTATTGGCGCTTTGGCGAAGCGTCTGATGAAGACTGTTTTTAGGAAGTTAACTCAGACTTCAAGATCTGAATACTTTGACCAAGTAGGTTAAGCGTTCAGTTCTTTAATCAGTGTTAGCACAGCGGAATGATTTTTGGAGTCTTCTCTTTGAAAGCTTTAGCGTCAAAAGAGGTTTCTTAGTTGCTTAGCTTTTGATTGTGTTTTACTTAATCAATTTATGCAATGATATGATAGATGAAAGAATTGACTGAAAAGTAAATGACACAATATTTGTAAGGTTCGTTGGGTGGTGTAATCTCAACTACGTCCTTCTTCTCCTCGAACACTTGGAGGCAATCCACTAAAATGATTCTCAAAGAATCACACAGAATCTTCTACAAATTAGGGAGAGATGGATGTCGATGACTTGAGCTCCTTGATTACACAGATTTCTGCTCCAAATCACTTCAATCCCCTTGCTTCTTTCACTCAGAAATATGGCAAGTATCCAACTTCGACTTCACACAGATCGCGATGCTTGGATAGGGGTTTTTCTAAAAGGATTTGTTTGAATTTGATGAAGTTCAAACAACTGGAATATCTCAGTAGTAGAGTAGTTTCTTCAAAAAGAATGTTTGAGATATTGGGTTGACTGTCTCAGGATTTGATGAAAAGCAGAGATAATATTTTCTTGAGTATTCTGGCTTTTCTGAGAGTTTAAGGAATGAGTCTTCAATGCAACAGCAATTTGGCTTGATAATTGTTCTATGTTTGGCTTGTTGTTGAAGTTCTATTTATAGGCATTTTTGGAGAAAGTGTCCGTTTGACACATGAAAGGGCGCGTGTCTCTCACTTTCGCGAGTGAACAACTTTTGTCCTTTTTCCTGAAAATCTGCTGCACAAAAGTTGGTGCTGCAGTCTTTGAATTGTTGACAATCCAATAGGGTGGCTTCTCCGTACGTCTGAAAGTGCTTATCACATTTAATGCTCTTATCAGCATTTAATGCAATTTGAATTAAATGCCCGTTGGCATTTAATGCACTGAGAATATTTGCATTAAACTCCTTTCGATCTGACGCTTCAGGAGAATGTTTGTCATTTGATAGACGCTTCATTCATGAACTGAAAGTTCAATTTAATCTGGAGGACTATTTAATGTTTAGACGCTTGGGAAAAGTCTTCAGACTTTATTTAGAAGTGTAGACGCTTGAAACTTCAGTCTTCGTTACTTGACACCTCACTCAGAACATGTCAGGCGCTTAGAGTGAACTTCTTCAAACTTCATTCACTATTGATTTCTTGGACGCTTGGAGTCTTCAGATTTTGCAGTCTTGATAAGCTCACTCAGAAAGTATCAAACGCTTAATCTAACCGACTTCTTGATCTAAGAATGTCAAAAGTAAAAGATAAAATAAAGCCAATACATTTCTAATGTTCAAATGCTTATACAAGTATCTATGAAATTTAAGCATACATAACTTTGGGTCCAACAAGATTCCTAATTGTCATCATCAAAACATCTAACATGAAATTCCTAACAATTTTCCCCTTTTTGATGATGGCAATACTTACTCTTTTATAGTTCAAGAGTTACGACAGCCAAAGTTAATAAGCGTTATGTTAGTAAGTTAGAGTTAGTTAAGCTTCAACGAGATGTTTCAGCTGAAAAATGTACTTTATATATATTCGGAGAATTCATACATTTTACAAACTGTGTAGAAACAGAAAAGAGGGTTAAATTACAAAGAGCTATCATGATCTACTTTCTTCTGGTAAGATTTCGTCGTCTGATCATTTCTGTTCTGATGGCTTCTTCGATGAGATCTTGAAGGGTGATCATTATCTGATGATCTCTGTCAATTACGAAACGGTTTTCCCTTTTTCTCCTTGTTTCATACACTCTATGCCGTCGATCCCATTCGGATGGATCAATACCCATATGCCTAAGCACTGCTCTGAACGCTTGAGATAAGTCTGAGAACTCCATTTCCACAGCCAAGTCTTGAGGAGTAGTAGGCTCTGGAAGTGGCGCTCACTCCATCGGTATATTGAATTGTTCAAGTAGCGCTTGAGATGGCACATGTATATCTGCTCTGAAAGCGATGGGAGGAAAACCAGTTCTTCTACTAGGAATTCCCGTGGCGGCAACCCATGAAAGGTAATTGGATTCTGGCAAAGGAGGAGGAAGTGGCAAGAAGACAAAATCTTGTGGATTTTTCGACTCTGGACGCTTCACTTCTTGACGCTTAGAACTTGAGTGAGTTCTTGAACTTGCATGAGCTTTCCTCTTTTTCCCCTTATTGCCATCATCAGCCTTTACTGTAGCTTCAGTAAGAATGGCAATTTGAGCAGCCATTTGGACCATGGATGCAGCCAATGCATCAAATTTTGCTTCAAGAGATTCTTTCATAGCAATTTGATTAGCTGCAAGTCCATCGATCATCGTCTGCATACGAGAGAGAGCAGTATCTACGGCAGCATCAGCAGCTCCGCGCATATGAGCAACTTGAGCGCTCATATTCTCCTTCTCGATCTTAGCTAAGTCTTCCTTGATCCAGTGGAGAGATTCTGCATGATTGGACGCTTGAGCGTTCATCTCTTCCAACGCTTCAGTGAGGAGAGGCACAAATGTTTGAAGCACATTCGGAGAGGTAGTTGGTTGTTTAAATTTTGAGGTGTGCTTTAGTGACTCGATAAATGGTTGTTGAAAATCTGGATTGAAGACAGACGAATGGATTGCTATCTCAGCAACCGTTGGAACAGGTGAAGTTGAAGCGTCAGGCACTACCTCTGGTTGAGACGCTTGAACTGGTTCCACTATGGGCGCTAAGGCAACTTCTGTATCAGATGTTGAAGGTAAAGAAGAGACAGTAGTTAGATGACTAAAGTCACAGAATCTGAAGTTGAGCCTTCCAAAATCTGAATCGGCAAACTCCGTTGATGAACTGTTGATTAACTCATTTACTCGAGAAATAGGAAGGGTCGAGAAGTCCCTTAGAGTGCGGATTGGAGTGTCCATTGCTATGACCCATCTTGGTCCTAAGATCTGGAGCATGTGGTTAACAAAGATCTTGCAACGAGGAGCCTTAATAAAGAATAGAGCATCGTCACGTGGAGTGAAGGAGAAGCGTAGCACTCTATCTTTTGGCAACTCCAATGGACGCTCAGACTCTGATACGTACATTGCCATGTATTCTTCAACGTAAGGCAAAGCTTTACACGAGATGTCCGGATTTCTTTCGAGTAAAGAGAGAACATAGGCATAGTGTTCTATCAGTTCCTGTCGGAAAGAGAAGAGCAATGGATACCCAAAAAGAGGTCTTATAATGGATCCATTTGGCTTTCTCAGGTTTGCAGTGAAGACGTTGTCGAAATCCCGTAACGGAGGGAGCATCTTCAACATACGTCTGATGTTGTCTTCCTGCTGGCCAGGTGTAAGCGTTAAATCTGAAGTAGGCTTTGTTCCGCTTGTTGACGCTTGGCCACAGTAATTAATTGGCAAATCTGCAATCCTAGCCAACGCTTCACGCAGAAAGCGTTCAATTGGTTGACGAAAAGATGGTAAGAGAGCAAGTGGCCCAACTCTTGCTTCTCGGCGCTGTAAGCAATATCGAGCAAACTGTCTTCTTTTATCTAGCATGCCGATTGTGAACAAGTGAGGTTCCTTGACCAGGTCTTCAAACTTGTAACGCTGGCCAACGTAGGTTTCACACCAGGTAACCTCATTCATGCAGAAGGTTGTGCCTGCATTCAGAATGGCACGAAAGCCTTCATGATGAATATCTCGGATGGCTTCAAAGCGATGCTTATCAGGTTGATAGTTTGCATTCAGGACGCTTTGTAAGAAGTAATCAGCCTCTTCTTGAATGAGAGCGTTTAGAGAGGCAGGACGCTCACCGATATAGGGACTTTTATTTGTCCACAATCTTAGTGGGTTGGGAAGACTCTGATTAGCAGCACTGTGCACAACTGAACGAAAGTGGGAATAACCCTCTTTGTTTAAGATTTCCTCTTCAGGATTTAAAAGCTCCACAGGTAGACGCTCATAGGCTCTAATCTTGTAGTTTCTTGGAGCAAAACCTGAAGGCTTGCTGCGTCCCATATCCAGAAAGTAAGCTAAGTCCACATCCCCTTGTGGAATTCTATCAGTACCCCATTTTTCAAATATCTGTATAGACGCTGGGGTAGGAGGTAGAGGATCTCCATTGGCTAGTGCCAAGTAGTATGCAAATTCAACGCTTGAGACTGCATTGTTGAACAGCATTTCCACAAGAGCTCGATCTCTATCAATTATCTTGGCTAAATCATTTTCAGCGACGATGTAACATTCTTCATTATAGCCAGCTGGAATGAATTCTTCTTCAGGAACTGGAGGCATATAATTGATTGAATGATCAATCGTCTTCAGTGGGTCGAGTTTGAAGAAGTGGCTAGGCGCTGGAACGTCTTCAGCAACACTCTGACCTTCTGAGCGTGCCTCTGTTATAGCCTGAACAGGGATAGGAGTCTGAACCTCTGTAGGAGCAGGTTCCTCAGCTTCAATTGCAGCAACTTCTGCGGCAACATCTTTAGCAATAGTGACAACTTCTGTCATATCAACATCCAGGAGGACATCTGTTGACGCTTCAGCAGCGGCTGGAACTAAAGCTGTAATACGAGAACTATCCTCTATAAGAGCAGGATCTTCTACAGATGTAGGAATAGAAAAGTTGTGGGAAGAAATAAACTTACCCTGAGAACTAGTCTCAACAGGAATTCTTTGAGCGCTTGGCTCATCAGTCTCAGGCTCTTCAGGAACAGGAGCAACTCGACGCTTGCTAGTCCTGGAACGCTTGAAGATTTTCTTCACGTTGACTCCTTCAACGAGCTTAAGCGTTGTAGCGGGAGGATCAGCAGCTGGTTCTTCAAAGTCTATTTGTTTGATAATCCCTTCCAGCTTCCTCCTCTTGAGAGGTAACTTGTCCTTGGCATCCTCATCGGTTTCCTCATCGTCCTTTTGAGGAGAAGGAACAAATTGAACCTTGGGCTTTCTGGGAGCCCTTTTCTTTGTTGCAGCCGGACGCTTCACAACTTCTTCTGGCACTGGACGCTCTGCTTCTTTGTCGGACGCTTGACGTACTTCCAGACGCTCAGACAGGGGTTTAGCAGCACCACCAATTTTTGGAGGATTGAACAGATTATTCAGAATCCTTTTTCCAAACAACTTGGACTTATTTAACGGAAGTCCAGACGAGTATACACACTTTGATTTGTACAACGGGTCACTTAGAACGAGTCCATAAGGTTCATTAGGGGCGCTTAGACTATCCCGAAACCTTCCAAAGATGTACTCACTCCAGTTGATTTTGATGTTGAGGAGTATAGCAGTCATCATCTGAAATTGTACAGGGTTCACCTTATCAAAGGTTCCCACTCGGCATTCTATGATCTTGCTGTAGAAATCAGCCAACAGCCGGTATTTGGACACCAGGTCTTTCTTTTCGAAGTATTGAGGGTAGGGCACATCGTCGTACGCACTCACGGTTGTCGATGCTTCCTTGATCTGTTTTAATGTAACGCAATCCAATGCCTCACCCTCATTTGGAAGATTGAAGTTCTTGGCAATTGTGGAAGCAGATAAGAGAAATTCCTTTGGAGACTCCTTCTTGGATAAAGAGATTAGACAAGAAATAGACTTCTTGTCCTCTGAAAGTTTAGCAGTCTTCCAAAAGGTATCGACTTCAGTAGGAAACATATATGAGTATTGGGTCAAGAACGGTTTGAGCCCAGCCTTGACGACCATGTCCATCATGTCCGTTAGGTTGATCTGAGGTTGTTCATAGAGAAATTTCCAGTCGACAACAAGGCCTTCAGTCACCTTGATGGTAAGTTCAGCAGAAGTAGACGAGGATTTCTTTGGTGCCATTTTTAGTGAAAGAGATGAACTGAGATTTTCTTTTGCTTTGAGAGAGAGAGAGAGAATAAGTTTTGCAGATATGTTTGAGTAAAAGTGAATTGTCTTTCTGCAGAATTTGTGTTTTAAATGATACAGTAAAGAATTTTTGAAACTTGTGTTCTCTAGTCTCTGTAGGATTTAGACACGTGTAACGATTGTTGAATCTCAGCCATAAATTCATTAACTGCGGACGCGAGTTTTGTGTAATAGAGAGAAGTTACATTTGGTAATTCTCATATATAAAGATTTGACATCCGAGTTAAAATTTTAAAAACGTTTGGCATTTTCAGAGTGTAACGCACGCGCCTGTTTGTACACTGACATGTACACAAACACGTGCTATCTCTGAACCGTCATTTTGAAAAAGAAACTTTTGATTACCCGCCAGTTTGATGTGATAGAAGCGTGCGAGTAGAGTACAAAATAGACTTTTGAGTCTACCCACTACTTCGAAAGAAGTTTGTAAACTTTATGCATGGCTTGTAAAGAAAATATTTTTATATTAAGAGTTGATTGGACTTGATTCAACGCTTAACTGATACCATTGGTTGGTATTTATTTTAACGGTTGTAATATAGACGCTTAAAGTCAAAGTCCTTTTTTGTTTGAGCTTCCAATATTTTATGCAAAAATAATACTGAGCGTTGATGATCATGCATCTGAAAATTTTGATCATTGACGCTTACAGTTATGTTCAAGTACAATTTTAAGGTTCCCCCTAAATTTGATAACTTGTACCATTTGTTTTGTTTTTCAAAGAAGGCGTTTAGACATAAATCAAGTGGATTCCCCCTAAATTATATGTCTAATAAAATATGATGCTTGATGATTAAGCGTTTAAATCAATCATACCTAGTTCACTTCTCAAAGTGAGAAAACGTTGTTCGTTGAGTGCTTTGGTGAAGATATCTGCCAATTGTTTGTCAGTTCCAATGAAGTGCATGGAGATATCTTTCTTTTGAACGTGGTCACGAAGAAAATGGTATCTAATGTCAATATGTTTGGTTCTGGAATGAAGAACAAGGTTTTGAGTCATGGCTAGAGCGCTTTGGTTATCACAATGAATGGGGGTTGGACCTAGGATTATTCCATAGTCTCTAAGTTGTTGCCTCATCCATAATACTTGTGCACAACAACTTCCTGCAGCTACATACTCAGCTTCGGCTGTGGAGGTAGCTATGGATTGTTGTTTCTTGCTATGCCATGAAACTAACCTATCACCTAGAAATTGACAAGTACCACTAGTGCTTTTACGATCTATTTTGCAACCTGCAAAATCTGCATCTGAGTAACCAATTAGTTCAAAAGGAGAATCCCTAGGATACCATAAGCCCACATTCTGTGTGCCTTTTAGGTATTTAAGGATCTTTTTGGCAGCAATTAAGTGTGACTCTTTAGGATCAGCTTGAAATCGTGCACACATGCATACCGAAAACATAATATCAGGTCTACTGGCAGTAAGATAAAGAAGTGATCCAATGATACCTCTATAATTAGTGATATCAACTTTCTTTCCACTTTCATCTTTATCTAACTTAAGCGTTTGGCTCATTGGAATTTTTGAATATGATGCATTTTCCATACCAAATTTCTTAATCATATCTCGTGTATATTTAGCTTGGTTAATAAATATGCCATTAGGGAGTTGTTTAACTTGTAGTCCTAAGAAGAAAGTTAATTCACCCATCATGCTCATTTCAAATTGTTCTTGCATCATTTTCGAAAATTTCTCACACAGACGCTTGTTAGTAGAACCAAATATAATATCATCAACATAAATTTGAACTAAGAGAATATCTTCGTTATTGGTAATTTTAAATAACGTTGTGTCAACGCTGCCTTTTGAAAAGCCTTTACCAATAAGAAAGATAGAGAGAGTGTCATACCATGCTCGGGGTGCTTGCTTAAGCCCGTAAAGTGCTTTTTCTAGCTTGTAAACCATACCCTTACCATGATTGTTGATGAATCCTGGTGGTTGCTCCACATACACTTCTTCTTGGAGTTTACCATTCAGGAAGGCACTCTTCACGTCCATTTGATACACCATGAACTTGTTGAACGCTGCATACACTAGAAACATGCGGATTGCTTCAAGACGAGCGACAGGAGCGTAAGTCTCATCAAAGTCAATACCCTCCTCTTGGCAGTATCCTTGAGTTACGAGTCTGGCCTTGTTTCTTATAACAATGCCGTTCTCATCCATCTTGTTTCTATATACCCATCTAGTTCCAATAACTCCTTGGTGAGTTGGTCTTGGTACTAGCATCCAAACCTTATTTCGTTCGAACTGATTAAGCTCTTCTTGCATAGCTTCAATCCAACTTGGGTCACTTAGCGCTTCATCTACTTTCTTAGGTTCCATTTGAGATAGAAAACTTGCGAACATAGCCTCATTGAACGTAGCGGCTCTAGTCCTAACAGGTGCTTCAATATCTCCAATAATCTGCTCAGGTGGATGATCACGCAACCATAATCTGTCTGGTTGGAAGGGGTTAAGAGGTTGAACATGCGCTTGAGGAACAGACGCTTGACTACCTTCTTGCGTAGGCGCTTCAAGTTCACAATTCCTTGTGTGCTCTTGATGATCATTCTCTTCATGATCATCAGCATTTCTTACATGATAATTTAGAGTAATCTCACGAGTATTCTTAGGAGGTGGCACTGAGATCTCATCATCGTCGTCAGTATCTTCATCAATAGTAATCTTAGACGCTTGATGACATAGATCTTCAACTCCTACATCATTTAAATTAACCTTACTCGGCTCTTGGTTAGCATCATCAAAAACAACATGAATAGATTCCTCAACCTTCGATTTGATCTTATTGAGAATGCGAAAATTCTTTCCATTTTTGGCGTAGCCTAGAAAGATTCCCTCATCCGCTTTAGGATCAAAAGTCTTTAGGCTTTGGGATCCATTATTATGGATAAAACATTTAGAACCAAAGACGTGAAAATATGAAACATTTGGCTTACATCCCTTCCATAGTTCATATGGAGTTTTTCCATGCTGTTTGTTGATCATGCAGCGGTTTTGAGTGTAACAGGCAGTGTTGATCGCTTCGGCCCAAAATCTAGGAGCAAGCTTGGATTCTGCTAACATAGTCCTAGCGGCTTCCTTAAGCGTTCGGTTCCGGCGCTCAGCAACACCATTTTGTTGGGGAGTTCTGGGAGCTGAATACTCATGATGTATTCCATTTTCTGCACAAAACTTCTCAACAATCTTGTTAGTAAACTCAGTACCGTGATCGCTTCTTATTCTTGCAACCTTAAGATTTTTCAATATTTGAAGTTGCCGAATAAGCGTTGTTAACTTGTCACATGTTTCATCTTTGGATGAAAGAAATTCCACCCAAGTAAATCGAGAGAAATCATCTACTATCACCAAAGTATACTTTTTACCGCTTACACTGATCGTTTGAACGGGTCCAAACAAATCCATGTGAAGTAGTTCAAGTATTCTAGAGGTAGATAGATGAGGTTTTCTCTTGAATGATGATTTAACTTGTTTACCCATTTGACAAGCGTCACAAAGACGATCCTTATGAAATGGTCCATTTGGTAATCCCTCTACAAGATTTTGACTTATTAGCTGAGAGATTGTCTTAAAGTTGAGGTGATTCATTTTTCTATGCCATAACCAACCCATTTTAGATTCACTTTTAGCAACAAAACATGTTGGGTTGTTATCAAGTGTTGAACCCCAATCTACCAAATATACGTTGTTAGTTCTTTTTCCTTTCAATTTAGTAGACTTAGTCTTAGCGTCGTTTATATAGCAGCAGTCACTTGAGAATATGACTTCAAAGCCTTTATCACAGAATTGACTTATGCTTAATAAATTGTGCTCCAGACCCTCAACAAAATAAACATCACTTATCATGATGTTCCCCCTATGCACAGTACCTATACCTTTGGTTTTACCTTTGGAGTTGTCACCAAATACAACCTGAGGACCATTGGCAGCTTGATAGTTGATCAGAAGATCTTTGGAACCAGTCATGTGCTTTGACGATCCACTATCAAAGTACCATACAGATGTATCGGCTCTAGCTCTAGGTGCCTGCAATAAAAAAGGGAAGTTTTATTTCTGTTTAGGTACCCATTGTTGCTTGGGTCCTTCAACATTAGTAACATTGTTAGTTTGAATTAGAACTTTAGGAACCCATATTTTCCTCGTCTTCATTGTAGGCATATTGGCCTTTTTGGGTTTCACATTGTGCTGTGTGTGCTTTTTGGGTGTATAATAATATCCTCGATTATAATAATAGTCATAATCATAATCATCATAGTATCGATAATATGATCTTGACTGTCTTGGATATTGACGCTGGTATTTCCTTGGCGCTGGCTTGGGTTGCACTTTTGGTGCTGGACGCTTAGCGCTTGATTCACAGTGGTCAGTCTTATCTTTAGCCTTTTGAGCGTTTGGATAAACCCGTCTTTGTGAATCATTTGCCTTAGCCTTACCCTTGCCTGAGTTAGCTTTGACTTTCTCATTTGGCCTCTTACCATTGTCACTTGGTTCATTTTGAGTTTGACCTTGTGAACCTTTTTCAACAAAGATAACACCCTTTCCTTTGTTGTTTGTCGTAACATTAGATTGATTGGATTGTTTACCGAGTTTATCGCATCCTAAACCGGCCTTCTCACACCAAATAATCTGGTTACTTCAGTCACATTATCCAACTGTCTTGAAGCTTTGATAATGATGAGATGAGCTGCTCTGATTTAGCAAGTCTAGCGATCAAATCAGCTTCTCTCTTGACTATTATATCAAGATCACTTTTTAATTGAATAATTTCACTCTCAAGCGATTAGTTCTTCTCAATGCACTGTTGCTGAACTCGCAACTCTGCTCTGAGCGTCACTTTATCTCTTGTGAGTGATGAGATAATAGCGAGATCATTTTGATATATTTTGGCAGCTTCTTGACATTCATTGTAGTATTCTTTGACTTTGTCAAGTAATTCATCATAAGAAAGAGGAATTGATAATTCATTGATTACCTCAGGAGACGCTTCATCATCTCTGGCCATGAGACATATGAGCGCTGAGTCATCTAATGGCTCATCATCATCACTACTTTCTTCTGATGATTCTAAATCTTCAGGTGCGAATGCTGGTTCTGATTCCGCTAGCAAACCTTGTTGACGAAGGTTGCTCCTGAATTGGTTTGTATCCAAGTAATCCTGCCTTGAGGGCTTGGATACGTTTGGATAAGGGCAATTTACCTGGTAGTGCCCTGGTTTCCTGCAATTATAACAAAGATTAGTTTTCATCTTTTGTTCATTTGTTAACCTTGCAATGTGTGGTTTTGAGACCACTGGAGCTGGGAGACTTTGAGTATACGCTTGGTATTGAACAGGCGCTTTGGGGTGAAGAAACAGAATACTGAGGCGCTTGAAACTGTTGTTGCACAGGAGAACGTGCTTGATATGAACTTTGTCCTTGATTATTAAGACCTTTTCCTTTCTTTTCATATCTCAAGAACTTCCTGAATCTATTCAGCAAAGCCAACTCTTCTTCCTCATTGATATCTGAATTCTTTCCTTTATTACCCGATTTACCTTTGATTGATGCAATGAGCGCTCCAGATTCAATCACTGGACTACTCACAATATCACTCGCAGAATTCAACTCGAACTCAAATGCTTTTAGCTCTGAAAAGGCGTCTTCTGGAGTTAGGAGATCCAGCATATTTGATTCTCTCATAGCGGTTGTCTTCATCAAGAATTTACTTGGTAAGCTTCTAAAGATTTTAACCACCATTTCTCGGTTCTGTAAATCCATTCCCAACGATGTAAGTTCTGTAACTAGAGCTGTAAATCTTATATCCAATTGCTCTAAAGTTTCATTGGGTAGCATCTTAAATCCGTTAAACTTTTCCTTGGCAATGGAAAGTTTGTTTTCTTTGATTTGAGCTGAACCACCACAAATCGTAGCCAACTTATCCCATATTTCTTTAGTAGTTTTGCAAGACTTGATCTTGTTAAATAAGTTGTCATTATCACCAATAGCCGTATATAGAGCGTTACGACCAACATTGTCCAAATTAGCTCTTCGACGCTCATCTGGAGTCCATTCTTGTTTTGGTTTCTCAACGTAACCATCGAGAGTTTCTTCCGTGGCTCCAGGCGCTCTTGTGATAACTTTGTATATTTTGATTGGCCCATCTGAAATAATATCACACATGTCATCATCACATGAACAGAGATATGTAAATGCTTTGACTTTCCATGTGTCAAAATTTGATTCAGTCAGTTTGGGAACTTTAGCAAATGCCATATCGAAAAATTTTAAACGCAACTAGATTTTGAAAGAAAAGGATCTAAACAAGCAGTTATGCTTGGAAATTTTAAAATTTAGTATCTAAAAGGGGGGGGGAGGGGTTGAATAGACCCTGAAGTATTTTTCGACTTCAAAAAGTTTTGTACTAAAAGATTTTTGGACGCTTGAAAAGATAGACGCTTGAAGTGTCTAACGCTTGACTTAAGCGTTCACTTAAAAAATTATTGGCGCTTTGGCGAAGCGTCTGATGAAGACTGTTTTTAGGAAGTTAACTCAGACTTCAAGATCTGAATACTTTGACCAAGTAGGTTAAGCGTTCAGTTCTTTAATCAGTGTTAGCACAGCGGAATGATTTTTGGAGTCTTCTCTTTGAAAGCTTTAGCGTCACAAGAGGTTTCTTAGTTGCTTAGCTTTTGATTGTGTTTTACTTAATCAATTTATGTAATGATATGATAGATGAAAGAATTGACTGAAAAGTAAATGACACAATATTTGTAAGGTTCGTTGGGTGGTGTAATCCCAACTACGTCCTTCTTCTCCTCGAACACTTGGAGGCAATCCACTAAAATGATTCTCAAAGAATCACACAGAATCTTCTACAAATTAGGGAGAGATGGATGTCGATGACTTGAGCTCCTTGATCACACAGATTTCTGCTCCAAATCACTTCAATCCTCTTGCTTCTTTCACTTAGAAATATGGCAAGTATCCAACTTCGACTTCACACAGATCGTGATGCTTGGATAGGGGTTTTTCTAAAAGGGTTTGTTTGATTTTGATGAAGTTCAAACAACTGGAATATCTCAGTAGTAGAGTAGTTTCTTCAAAAAGAATGTTTGAGATATTGGGTTGACTGTCTCAGGATTTGATGAAAAGCAGAGAGAATATTTTCTTGAGTATTCTGGCTTTTCTGAGAGTTTAAGGAATGAGACTTCAATGCAACAGCAATTTGGCTTGATAATTGTTCTATGTTTGGCTTGTTGTTGAAGTTCTATTTATAGGCATTCTTGGAGAAAGTGTCCGTTTGACACATGCAAGGGCGCGTGTCTCTCACTTTCGCGAGTGAACAACTTTTGTCCTTTTTCCTGAAAATCTGCTGCACAAAAGTTGGTGCTGCAGTCTTTGAATTGTTGACAGTCCAATAGGGTAGCTTCTCCGTACGTCTGAAAGTGCTTATCACATTTAATGCTCTTATCAGCATTTAATGCAATTTGAATTAAATGCCCGTTGGCATTTAATGCACTGAGAATATTTGCATTAAACTCCATTCGATCTGACGCTTCAGGAGAATGTTTGTCATTTGATAGACGCTTCATTCATGAACTGAAAGTTCAATTTAATCTGGAGGACTATTTAATGTTTAGACGCTTGGGAAGAGTCTTCAGACTTTATTTAGAAGTGTAGACGCTTGAAACTTCAGTCTTCGTTACTTGACACCTCACTCAGAACATGTCAGTCGCTTAGAGTGAACTTCTTCAAACTTCATTCACTATTGATTTCTTGGACGCTTAGAGTCTTCAGATTTCGCAGTCTTGATAAGCTCACTCAGAAAGTATCAAACGCTTAATCTAACCGACTTCTTGATCTAAGAATGTCAAAAGTAAAAGATAAAATAAAGCCTATACATTTCTAATGTTCAAATGCTTATACAAGTATCTATGAAATTTAAGCATACATAACTTTGGGGTCCAACAAGATTCCTAATTGTCATCATCAAAACATCTAACATGAAATTCCTAATAGACAGTCTCTTCTCTAGTGGCCTAGCTCACCGCAGCACAAACATATGTCCTGGTTTCTAGCCCTCATATTCTTCCTCCGTTGTGATTTGTTGCAAGTTGTGCTGGATGCTCCCTCTTCAAGATGATTATCATTATTCCTTCTTCCATCCAATAGATTAGGAAAAGTAATTTCCATCGGATTGTTCCATCTATCTGCCCACATTTGTTTTTGAGCAACTTTGAGTTTTTCCAGAAGCCCAGCTAATGAACCCTCAATGTCATTCATGTCAAAATTTATGACGAAGTAATAGAACGAATCAGGGAGTGACTGTAGGATAAGGTCAACTTGGAGATGCAGGTCCATGTAGAAGTTTAAAGATCTTTGGTTTTCTATCATGGTCATCATTTTGAAAACGTGTTCTCCAACATCCTCTCCTAAAGTCATCTTAGTTCGGAAGAGATCTCTTGATATGAAATATCTAGCGGTCTTACCGCGTTCTCCAAATAACTCATCAAAGTGTAGGATAATGTCTCTTGCATTATCCATCTTATCATGAGACCTCTGCAACTCAATGCACATAGAGCTTAAGATGTACACTCTTGCTCTATGGTTGTCACAACACCAATCCCAACGGGCTAGGCGAACTTCATCACCCTCGTCTTTTTCGGGAATGGGAGGACTACTAACTTCCAGTTCATAGTCTATGGATTCACTGCTAAGGACCATCCTCAGCTTTGTGAGCCACTCTATGTAATTTGGACCAGTGAGAATTGTGTTCTCCATTAATTTTGATAGTGGTTTGGGAGACATTTCTAGATTTGAGAGAGATAAAACAAATAACTGCAGAAAATAAACCAGACTTAATTAGACATATGTAACTAAACTAAAACCAAGTTTAAAATCAAGGACTTCGACTTATAACTTGGCTCCCACTACATTTTTTGAGATTCACACTCCCACTGTGAAAAATGGAAGTGATCGTTGTTTATAGCTTCGTAGTGGGGATTGAGTTCTTTAATTAATGTAATGGATGGCAACCCTTTAACGATATTTGGTCTATTACTTAATTAAAGTGATGTCCAATATCAATCTATCTAATAGACGGTCCAATCTTCTTTTTCCCAGGCTTTCTGGACTATCTAAGTTTATTCCCACTAACTCCTCATAATCTAACATTTGAATTTCACCAACCCTTTAATGATATTTGGGGTGAAATATGTCTCGATTAAGACATCTAATGCACATAATAAAATTTTAGAATTAAATCTTGATATATGACCCCCACTTACTGGGAATATGTCATATACTAGGTTTATATCTAAACTCTATTAAGTTAAGTGGGGGGAAAGGATGCCTAACACCTCTTACTAACTTAGTATAATTTTAATGGGAGAATTCATGTTCTAAACATTTATCTAAGTCTCACTTTGTACATTATTATATTTATATAGCGCATATTGATAACATACATGTTTCATACAACTAATGAACATGCATTGAAAGCAATAAACCAACACATTTATCCATGGGCTTTATCAAGAGGGCCCAAGCCAATGGGCCATCATAAAAAATAAAATAAAAGCCTAGCTAATTTTCTTGGGCTCCAAGCTCCTCTTCTTTTGGATTGATCTCTTCTTGAAGACCTATTCTATTTCTATTTATTACGTGAGATTAAATTAACAACCTATACATACTTCTAGAAATTATTTATTACGTGAGATTAAATTAACAACCTATACATACTTCTAGAAATAAAATAAATGGGCTCAAATCCGGTCCTTACAACCCATCAAAAGAAATACAATCAAAAGAAAGCAACCTAAGCCCATGAATAAATATCACCATCACATAATACATGCTCGTGTTATTTAAAACATTTATGTTGGTGATTAAGTTAATAATTAATTAGTCCAACTAATTAATTTTCTCAATGAAATTTTAAATTTTATTGGCATTTATGATAATAAACCATTTAGTGAGAATCTTATATTTAAATAAATAAATTAATTAAAAAAATCCTCCAAGAATCATTAATTAAGTATTTCATTTAAATAAATAATATTCAATAAAAATAATTGGAGCCCGATTTCATCAAATATAAATTACCAACCATTGGCATATTTAAATTCAAATAATTTATTGAAAAATTCATATTTTTAATTAAAATAATTTGGGCTTATTTAATTAAATCCGGGTCATTATCCTTTTGACCCACCCAGATAATTAAAATAGCCCAAAACCCATTTTTTAAAAAAATTGGACCCGAGGAAAAACAACCCGATCCTTTAGGACCCGGGCCCATGAAGGCCCCCGTGCGCCTGGCGCACGACACGACGTGTGCGGCCTGACTGCGCGCTGGGTGGCCTGGCGCTCTGTGATTCCTCGCACGGCGCCTGCGGACATCAATGCGCACGTTCAAGCCACCGGCTGCATGCCCAGCGCGCAGACTGTGCACGTTGTTCCAATTGCGCTCGTCGAGGGGTTTTTCCGACCCGATTCTCACAAAAATCAGATTTTTCAATTCACAAGTCATCATTCTACAACATACACGAATTAAACGTAGAAAAAATCATGGATCACTATCACAAAAAAACATATTCAAAAACATACTTCAAAAACGTGAAAATCACATAATCACGTAATCAATTAAATACGGAAATTAAAAACTGGCTCTGATACCACTGTTGGGATTTTAAAACATAAAAACATAGCGGAACTATAAATCTCCCATGTGGCTCATCTCGATTTCACATATTTAAATTGGGTTTCGAATTCAATTACTATTCTTCGCGTATGTTGAATTCTAAACCAGCTTTGCAATCCCTTCTTGAACAGCAAATTCGTTGCTGTCTCTAAATTGTCACGTCGGAGTCAAAAGCGAAAAATCCTTCTTTTCTTCTCTTGGAGGACGACTAGAGAGAGAGAGAGAGGTTGGAGTATTTTTGACTTGGAGAGAAAGTTATGACTTAATCACTTGGTTAATTTTTTAAGTAGTACATTTACACTACAATAGAAAACAATAACTGTTAGGAATATCATGTTAGATGTTTTGATGATGACAAGATATGATTTTATGTTAGACGCCAAAATATAATGTAAGTTTATGTTTCATAGATCAATTGTATAAGCCTTTGAAAGTATGTAATTTTGTTAGACTTGTAATTTTTATCTTTGTAGATTTTAGACTAAGTATTAGATATCGAATCGCTAATAGAATTCTAGATGAGTCTATTAGAGATGAAGTTGAAGATCAGCGTCTGAAGTCAAATAAAGATGAAGATTTATCCTTAGCGCCTGTCAAACGCAAAAGGACTATTTCAGGATTCATGGATCAAGCGCTCAAGACACTCTAGCGATCAGTATCAGATTCACCTGAAATAAATCCTCAAGTCATGAAGGACTTAAATGCAATCATTTAATGGACATTTATTTCCAACGGAAAATAAATTCAAATGCATTAAATGCCTGATAAGAGCATTAAATGTGAAAAAATTATTATGACTTGTGGACACGCCACCTTTTGACTAAGACTATCAGACTTTTCAGAGTTTATAGCTACTCCTATCCAATCAGAACCAGCAGAATTTTAGGAATGTCAGAGAAAAGGTAAGAATCACGCGCCGCGTGAAAGTCACGCTCTCACATGTGTCATACGAAAAGATCCCAAGAATTGCCTATAAATACCTTACCTCCAGGAAACCCTAGCAAGATAACGATCAACACAAGAAAACTTTGCTGAAATATTTTCTCAAGAAAAGTTTAGAAACTCCATAGCTAAAAATCTTTCTAGCTTTTTACATACATTCCAGACAGTCACAAATATCTCAAACATCTTCCAAAGAAGAAACCTAAACTCTTACCGAGATATTCCAAGTTGTTTGATCTTTCCCAAAACAAACAAAACCTGTGACAAAACCCTCAGCCTTTCATCTATGTGAGAAAGTTGTTGAAACCCCTTACAGGAAGTATTCTGAGTGAGAGAAGCTTGTACAAGAAGATCTTCATTGGTGCTGAAATCTGTGTGATCAAGGAGCCCGAGATCATTTTCACCTATTTACTAGCTTGTAGAAGATTCTGTGTGATTCTTTGATAATCATCTTAGTAAATTCGCTCCAAGTGAAAAGGAGAAGAAGGACGTAGCTGGGATTACATCACCCAGTGAACCTTATATATCTTGTGTCATTTACTTTCATTATTGTCTTGTTTTATATTATATTATCTATTCTAAAAAAGACAAGCTAATCTGCTAAGCGACTATTTAACCAAAACGAACGCTAAAGCTCTAAAAATCATTTTCGCTGTGTTAACCCTGATTAAGCGATTCAAGCTTTACCCTACTTTGGTAAATTGCTAAAATCACTAGGTCTAAGTTATCTTTACTGAAGCGTCTGACCCAAGCGCTCAGCTTCCTAAGCGTTCTAATCTTTAAAAGTGATACGAAATTGTTGAAGTAAAAAAAAGACTTCAAGGTCTATTCAACCCCCCCCTTCTAGACCCTTTCGTATGCCACTTGGGAGCACCAAATGGTATCAGAGCGGTTGAAGTTGAAACCTAAGCTTTTCTAAGCGTAACTGTTTGTTTAGATCCATTTTTTTAACTTAGGCGCTTTAAAATTTTCTCTTAAACATCTCATTATGGCTTTTAACAAAATGCCTAAGTTGGTAGAGTCAAACTATGATTCTCGAAAATTTAGAGCATTCGCGTATTTATGTTCTTGCGATAATGAAATGAGTGATGTAATTTCAGATTGCCCCATTAAGATCATGAAAGTGATAACTCGAGCACCTGGAGTTGATGAAGCAACTCCAGATGGATATGTCGAGAAACCCAAGTTAGAATGGATGCCAGATGATCGGAAAATAGTGAATCTAGACAGTGTTGGACGAAGTGCACTTTACTCAGTGTTAGGAGACAATGATGCATTGTTCAACAAGATCAAACAATGTTAGACTTCCAACGAAATATGGGATAAGCTGGTTATAGTATGTGAAGGTTCAGCATAGATGAAGGAGAACAAGCTCTCCACAGCCATGCAAAGATTTGAGCATTTCAAGATGCAGCCCAACGAGACGCTAGAACAATTGGACGCAAGGTTTACTTTGCTCATTACAGAGTTAGCGTCATTAGACAAGGAATTGACCAACAAGGAAATGGTCAATAAGATTTTTAGCATTCTTCCAAGCAAGTATTTAATCAAGACTGTTGCTATGAGAGAATCACAGACATTGGAGACTCTTACTCCAGAACATGTGTTTTCAAAATTAAAGGCATTTGAATTTGAATTGGGTGAAGTCAACGATACATCGACTTCAGCGACTAAATCAAGAGCTTTAATCACTACCACTAAGAGTAAGAGTAAAGCGACTAGTGAGGTGAAATCAACCGAATCTGATGAGGAAAAAGAGATGGCTTTATTGGTCAAGAAATTTCTAAGATATGAGAAGAAAAATCCTACTGGACAAACTTCATTTCAAACCCTTCCCCCTGCACATGGGTATTCACACATTTCCATAGTACATCTTCAACTCGATTTCTCAGGTCAGAGGTTCACACGTACCTATCACTACTTATCGGTTTCATTATTGACTGTCAATGAGTGAATACCCATGTGATGAACTGATGCGAGCCGTGTTCGAACATATCAGTCCAACTGACACGTCTATGATATAAGTTCCCACTACCATTTCCATAGTGTACGACTGACACTTTCTCTGTCAAAACTTACATCATACAAATCTTTATTCACTATTGATGCCCAATCAATATTTCTTAGACTTACGAACCCTTTTAGATGTCAAGGGTCAAACCATTCTAGTGCCTTTCCTCCTATTTCATAGGAGGTAGAAGGTTCGCCTTGTCATCAAGGACTTTACGTTGTTTATTCACACTTTATAAATGCCTATAAGAAAACAATACTCAACTGCCTTATATTAATAGAAAAATCATAGTTTAGTTACAATGTTTATGCTCTATAAATCTATCCTCTTTATGGTATTCGAGGGCATATACTCTAACAATCTCCCACTTGCACTCAATGCCATTTGTTGTGGTATTTAATACCCATCTTTTCGAGATGTTATTCCAGCACCGCCTGTGCCAATGGCTTGGTCAATGGATCAGCGACATTGTCGGCTGAGGTTATTTTCTAAACAGCTATTTCACCTCGTGCAACGATCTCTCTTATGATGTGATATCTCCTCTCTATGTGTTTGGATTTATTGTGAGACCTAGGTTCCTTCGCTTGCACTATAGCTCCGGTGTTGTCACAATAAAGTGGCAACGAGAGCTTTATGCTAGGAACGACTTGAAGTTCCTCAACGAACGACCTAATCCAAACAGCTTCTTTAGTTGCCTCCAAGGCAGCTATGTATTCAGCCTCTGTGGTGGAGTATGTGGTTGTGCTTTGCTTGGAACTTTTCTAAGTCACCGCTCCACCATTTAGAGTAGATACAAATCCCGAGGTGGATTTCCAGTCATCAACATCAGATTGGAAATCCGAATCAGTGTACCCGTCCACCCTCAGGTCACCACTTCCATAGGTGAGAATCATATCCTTAGTTCTTGTCAGATACTTTAGGATATTCTTCACAGCTATCCAATGTTCCTTACCAGGGTTTGCTTGAAATCGATTAACAACGCTCACAGCATAAGCAATGTCGAGTCTAGTACAGAGCATCGCGTACATCAAGCTGCCCATAGCAGACGCATAGGGTATAATGTTCATTTTTTTTCTATCTTCCTCACTTTGAGGACACATAGATTTCGAAAGATGTATCCCATGTCTCATTGGTAGGAACCCTTTCTTAGAATCTTCCATCCTATACCTTTTTAGGACCTTTTCTAAGTAAAGGGCTTGAGAAAGTCCTATCATTCTTTTGGTTCGATCTCTATAGATCCGAATCCCTAAAATATAGGTCGTTTCTCCCAAGTCTTTCATGGAGAATGTACTCGAAAGCCACTTCTTGGTTGTGGTGAGCATTCCTATGTCATTCCCAATGAGTAATATGTCATCTACATATAACACTAGGAATGTCAACTTGCTCCCACTGACCTTCTTGTAAACACAGGGCTCGTCTTCATTTTTGATGAAGTCAAATCCTTTGATAACCTCATCAAAACGTAGAATCCAGCTAAGAGACGCTTGTTTGAGTCCATAAATGCTCCTCGAATTCAAAACCTTTAGGCTGTTCCATATAGATATCCTCTTCTAGGAATCCATTTAGGAAAGCAGTTTTGACATCCATTTGCCATATTTTGTAATCTAGGTGTGCTGCTATTGCAAGTAGAATCCTTATTGATTTGATCATAGCCACTGGCGAGAAGGTTTCTTAGTAGTCAATTCCTTCCTTTTGACTATACCCTTTTGCCACTAGCTTGGCTTTGTAGGTGTCTACTTTGCCATCAACACCAATCTTTCTCTTGTAGATCCATTTACACCCGATTGGTTTTACCCCTTTAGGTTGGTCTACAAGTTTCCAGACTTGGTTTGCATGCATCGAATCGATCTCAGTTTGCATAGCTTCACGCCATATAGTAGCATCCACATCCACCATCGCTTGATCAAAAGTGGAGGGATCATCTCCATGATCCTCCTCTAACACAGAATGGAGATCCAACTCCCTCTGCATTAGATATCCGTAGCTCTCAGGCGGTTGAGATACTCTATTGATCGTCGTGGTTGTGGTTGTGTTACAGAAGGTTCGGTTCTCACTCCCTGTGTTGATGTATCAGTGGGGTTTCATTTTGTTCTTCTAGAACAATCTTTCTACCCGCTCCTCCTTCTTGAATGAACTTATCTTCAAGAAAGTAGGCTTGTAAGGCTACAATGATCATTTGATCATTGTGCAGGTAAAAGAGGTATCCCATAGAATCTTCAGGATATCCAATGAAATGTCCCTTTAAGGACCTAGCCTCCAACTTGTCCACTTTAGTCTATAAGCCGGACATCCCCAAATCTTTATGTGGTTAAGACTTGATTTCCTATTTCTCCACATTTCATGGGAGTCAGAGGAACAGACTTGGACGGACATCTATTTAAAATGTGTGCATCTGTAAGCAGCGCTTGACCCCACAGTGAAATGGGTAAATCAGTGTAGCTAAGCATGGAGCTAACCATGTCCAACAAGGTTCGATTCCTTCGCTCTGCTACTCCATTCAACTGTGGAGTCGCTGGAGGTGTGAGTTGCAATACTATACCATTCTCTCTGAGGTATAAGTTAAACTCGTCGCTCATATATTCTCCTCCTCGATCAGATCGAAGAGTTTTTATACGTTGACTTGTTTGATTTTCCACTAAAGCCTTGAATTCCTTGAACTTGTCAATGGATTCAGACTTATGCTTCATCAGGTACACTAGGCCATATCGAGAATGGTCATCAGTGAAGGTGATAAAGTAAAAGCAACCTCCTCTGGCCATTTCTCCAAATGGACCACAAACGTCAGTATGCACTAAGTTTAAGATTTGTGAGGCCCTTTCAAAATTCCCTATGAAGGGCGATCAAACCATCTTGCCTTTGAGACAAGATTCACAAGTAGGATAGGGATCCAATCCCAGTGGGCCAATTAGCCCATCTTTTTCCATTTTGCGAATCTTTTGTTCGCCAGCATGGCCTAGTCGAAGGTGCTATATTAATCTTTGGTTTATTTCAAGTCTACTACATTTCCTTTGTATTGTATTCACATCACACTTATTCTTGACATTAAGGTAACACAATGAATTTATCAAAGAAACAAAGCCTACTAATTTATTACCATAATAAATCTTGCATTGTTCATTATTAAAACGAAAGTGTAACCTTATTTAACTAAAACAGAAATTGAACCAATGTTAACAATATCCAGAAATTGCATATGTCTGAAATAAAAAATAATGAGGCAGATCTTGTTTTAGTAGCCGCGACGCCTTGCCTGCTGCCTACTTTGATCTTCTTCTCATTAGGGCTCAACTCCCTTCTTCTTCCCAGATTCTGATTCACACAATTATACAAAAGGTATTAACTTCTGAATCATAATCGATGAACAGGGAATATTATAAAGCAATTAGTTTCAAACTATAAAGTTATTCACCTTTTGCTTGTATATTAGGACAGTTTCTTCTCCAGTGGCCCGGTTCACCACAGCATAAACATGTGTCTTGTTTTCTAGCCCTCTTATTTCTCCTTCATTGTGCCTTGTTGCAAGTCGTACTGGATGCTCCCTCCTCTAAATGGGCATTATTCCTTTTTCCATCAAATGTTTTAGGAAATGTAATAGCCATCGGATTGTTCCATTTGTCCGTCTTTATTTGTTTCTGAGCAACCTTGAGTTTTTCCAATAGCCCAGCTAAAGATCCCTCAATGTCATACATATCAAAATTCATGTCGAAATAATAGAACGAATCTGGGAGTGACTGTAGAATAAGATCGACTTGGAGATGCAGGTCCATGTAGAAGTTTAAAGATTTTAGTTTTTCTATCATGGTCATCATTTTCAAAACGTGTTCTCCAACATCTTCTCCTTCAGTCATTTTAGTTTGGAATAGATCCCTTGAAATAAAGTATCTGGCGGTCCTATCGCGTTCTCCGAACAATTCATCCAGATGAAGGATAATGTCTCTTGCATTATCCATCTTATCATGAGACCTTTGCAGCTCTATGCACATTGAGCTCAATATGTACACTCTTGCTCTATGGTTGTCACAGCACCAATCCCAACGAGCTAGGCGAACTTCATCACCCTCGTCTGGTCTAGGAATGGGAGGATGACCAATTTCCAATACATAGTCAATAGATTCACTGCTAAGGACCATCCTAAGCATAGTGAGCCATTCTATGTAATTTGGACCGGTGAGAATCGTATTTTCCATTAACTTCGACAGTGGTTTGGGAGACATGGTTTTTGATTGAGAGAGATAAAACAAAATGACTGCAGAAAATAAGCCAGCCATAATTAGATTATTGAACTAAACTAAAACCAAGTTTAAAATCAAAGACTTCGACTTATAACTTAGCTCCCACTATATTTTTCGAAATTTCACACTCCCACTGTGAAAAGACGGAAGCGATCATTGATGAAAACTTCGTGGTGGGGATTGAGTTCTTTAATTAATATAATGGATGGCAACCCTTTAACGATATTTGGTCCATTACTTAATTAAAGTGATGTCTATCAAATAGACGGTTCAACCATATTTATCCAATAATCCACAAAAACCGCAACCCTTTAACGATTTATTGGTAATGTGGACTATCTAAGTTCATTCCCACTAACTCCTCATACTTTAACATTTGAATTTCACCTTGCAACTCTTTAACGATATTTGGGGTGAAATATGTCTCGATTAAGGCATCTAATGCACTTAATAAAACTCTAGAACTAAATCTTGATACATGGCCCCCACTTACTGGGAAGATGCTACATATGGATTTAATCCTTGATCTTATCAAGTTTAGTGGAGGGAAAGGATGCCTAGCACCCCTTACTAACTTAGTATAGTTTTTATTTGGGAGAATTCATGTTCTAAATATTTAATTCGTCCCACTTTGCACATTTACCAAATTTATATAACGCATATTAATAACACACATGCTTCATACAACTAATGAACATGCATCAAAAGCAATAAAACAACACACATGTCTATGGGTTTTTATCTAGAGGGCCCAAGCCAATGGGCCATCATAAAAATGAAAAAGAAAAGCCTAGGTAATCTTCGTGGGCTCCAAGCTCCTCTTCTTTTGCATGATCTCCATCTTGAAAGGCCTATTCTATTTTTATTTATTACAAGAGGTAATTTAAAACCTATACATAAATCTATAAATAAAATAAAATGGGCTCAAACAAGCCCTTACAACCCATCAAAAGAAATACATAATCAAAAGAAGCAACCTAAGCCCATAGACATATGTCACCATCACATAATACATGCTCGCGACAAATAAAGCACTTATGTTGGTGATTAATAAAAATTAATTAGTCCAACTTAATTAATTTCCACAATAAAATTCCAAATTTTATTGATTCTTATAAAAATAATCCTATTTATGAGAATTCTTTATTTAAATAAATAACTTAATAAATAAAATTATCCAAGAGTTTATTAATTCATTATTTCATTCAAATAAAGATCAAAAAAACTATATTGGGCCTAATTTTATCAAAATTAAATTACCAACCATTGGCATATTCAAAATTAATTAATTAGGCCCAATAACTAATTTATTGAATTATCCACAATTTTAATCAAAATAATTTGGGCCCCTTTTTAATTAAATCCGGGTCATCATTCTTTTGACCCACCCGGATAACTAAAATAGCCCAAACACCTATTCAATTAAAATTTGGACCTAAGGAAAATATAAACCGACCCATTAGGGCCCGAGTCATGAAAACCCAGGCCGCAAAACTGGTTCGTGCACTGGGCGCATGGCATAGTGTATGCCGTGCACCCAGCGCACGGTTTAATCATGCGTCCGGCCAGCCCCTCCGACCGGCGCCGTGAAACGGCATGGCACTGGGGGCCCACCCAGTGTGTGCAGTGCGCACGCTGTGTGTGCAATGGGAGGCCGAAAAGGCCTCCTATTGCGCGCACAGCGCGCTCTGTCCGTGCGCCCAGCGCGTAGACTGTGCATACTATTTGCGTCGTGCTTGTCTCAGGGTTATACTTCTCCGATTCTCATAACATTTATATGCCTAGATTTGAAACTCATTAAACTACAACTTTCATGAAGAAGCTTCAGCGAGATTCAGAATATTTTCATATGAAAAACACGTTCAAAGCATGCCTAAAAAACGCGAAAAAACAGTCAATCACATAAGCAATTAAACACAGAATTCAGAGATTGGCTCTGATACCACTGTTGAAAATTATACGAATAAAACGCAGCAGAAAGTAAATTTAATTCCCAAAGCCCGAATTATCTCTAATCCTCGTGTTTAATTGTGTATAGAAAAATTAGCGTTTTCGCGTATGTTGATTTCTGAACGTGATCCTTTTCTATAACGCTGAATTTGACAACGTCTCTAATTCATTACGCCGGAATCAAAAATGAAAAACTCCTCCTTTCTTCCTTGTCAAAGACGGCTAGAGAGAGAGAGAGAGGTGGGAGACTTTTTCTTGGAGAGAAAGTTATCTAAGTTGCCTTGTGTTATTTTTCACCTTGTGATATATTTATATCATTATGAAACAATAACACTAGCATGCAAGAGCCCTATTTGGGCATCTATTTGGCCGTCCCTTAGTGGACTCGGAAGCCTTCGGGCTTTAGTCTTGCTTGCTAATTAATTAATCGGATAATTTATTTATCCAATAAATAAATTGATAATCCAATTAATTTATAATTCAATTTCTCCAAGAAATTAATTAATTCGTTAATTTAATTAATTAATTAAATTATCCAATAATTAATTAATTAATTACGGCATCCAATGCCGTGAATTTCTCTCAAGTCTTTTTCATATGTTTTTCCTTTTGCACTTCCTTTAAGCGCGACTCTTTAGGTTCTTCTCAAAAGGCAATTGGGAGGAATCCAAAGGGGTGTGAGTGACACCTAGCCAGTCTCGTGGCTCATACTGTAACCCAATTGAGAACGAATGAATAGGATCATTCCAAACCTTTACGCCGCGAATACCGTATGTGTATAAACCTTTTATTCTTATATCCCAGTCAAGTAAGAGTCATGGTTTAAAGTCAAACTCATATAACTTGACCATATACCTAAGCTCATAATAAGTTGAGGTATTTAAATGCTTTGTCCAAAGACTTTCATCCTCACTTATTCATGATCGCATAGGATATTTTACTCATTCACTTATGAGAGAATAAATTCTATATTGCAAATCAGTTAACAATACTACTTGCCCATCAAGTCGCACTTCGAGGTCGATTCCACCAACAGGTGATTTGAATCTAACTGCTCTAATGACAGACTTAATGTCACAAATACATCTTCAACTCGATTTCTCAGGTCAGAGGTTCACACGTACCTATCACTACTTATCAGTTTCATCATTGACTGTCAATGAGTGAATACCCATGTGATGAACTCATGCGAGCCGTGTTCGAACATATCAGTCCAACTAACACGTCTATGATATAAGTTCCCACTACCATTTCCATAGTGTACGACTGGCACTTTCTCTATCGAAACTTACATCATACAAGTCTTTATTCACTATTGATGCCCAATCAATATTTTTTAGACTTGCGAACCCTTTTAGATGTCAAGGGTCAAACCATTCTAGTGCATTTCCTCCTATTTCATAGGAGGTAGAAGGTTCGCGTTGTCATCAAGGACTTTACGTTGTTTATTCACATCTTATAAATGCATATAAGAAAACAACAATTAACTGCCTTATATTAATAGAAAAACCATAGTTTAGTTAAATATTTATGCCCTATAAATCTATCCTCTTTATGGCATTCGAGGGCATATACTCTAACACTCAGCACCTCAACTAGTAGCGCCAGTTCCATATCAAGCGCCACAGTCTCCTACTCAGAATCTCTTAGCGCCAGTCATTTCAAAGCGATTAACCACTGAACAGAAAATGAAAACTAATTTGTGTTATAATTGCAGCAAACCAGGGCACTACAAGGTAAATTGCCCTTATCCAAATGTGTCTAAGCCCACAAGGCAAGACTATGCGTATAGAAACCAATTCAGGAGCTACCTTCGTCAACAAGGTTTGCTAGCGGAATCTGAACCATTCTGCGCATCTGAAGAGGATTTGGGATCATCAGATGAAAGCAGTGATGATGAGCTAACAAGCGACTCAGCGTTGATTGTCTCATGGCAAGAGATGATGAAGCATCTGACGATTCGCTTTATAAGGTAAACACTGAATTATCTCATCCTCTTTCTTATGATGAATTACTTGACAAAGTTAATGAATATTATAACGATTGTCAAGATGCTGCCAAGATATATCAAAATCACTTCGCTATTATTTCATCGCTCACAAGTGATAAAGTAACGCTCAAAGCAAAGTTGCAAGTTCAGTAACAATGCATTGAGAAGAACCAATCGCTTGAGAGTGAGATTACTTAATTGAAAAGCGATCTTGGTATAATAGTCAAAAGAGAAACTGATCTGATGGCTAGACTTGCCAAATCAGAGCAGCTCGTCTCATCATTATCAAAAGCTTCAAGAAAGTTAGATAATGTGACTAAGGTAACAAGAATGTTTGGTGAAAATACCGGTTTAGGATGCAAGAAATTCGGTAATTAAACAACCAAATAAATCCAACGTTATGGCAAACAACAAAGGAAAGGGTGTTTTCTTTGTTGAGAAAGGTTCACAAAGTCAAACGCTAAATGAACCAAGCGACAATGGTATAAGGACAAATGAGAAAGCCAAAGCTGACTTAGGTAAGGGGAAGGCGAAAGCAAATGATCCACAAAGACGGGTTCATCCAAACGCTCAAAAGGCTAAGGATAAACCTGACCACTGTGAATCAAGCATCAAGCACCGAAAGTGCAACCCAAGCCAGCGCCAAGGAAATACCAGCGTCAATATCCAAGACAGTCAAGATCATATTATCGATACTATGATGATTATAATTATGATTATGATTATGATTATTATTATAATCGAGGATATTACTATACACCCAAAAAGCACACACAACACAATGTGAAACCCAAGAAGGCCAGTACTCCTACAATGAAGACTAGGTAAATATGGGTTCCTAAAGTTTTAATTCAAACCAAAGTTACTAACATTAAAGGACCCAAGACAACATTGGTACTTAAGAAGAATTAAAATTGTCCTTCAAATGCAGGTACCTAGAGCCGACACCGATACTTCAGTTTAGTACTTTGATAGTGGATCGTCAAGACACATGACGGGGTCCAAGGATCTATTGATCAACTATCAAGCAACCAATGGTCCTCAAGTTATATTCGGTGATAACTCCAAATGTAAAACCAAAGGTATAGGTATCATGCATAGGGGGAACATCATGATTAGTGATGTATATTATGTTGAGGGTCTTAAGCATAATTTGTTGAGTATTAGTCAATTTTGTGATAAAGGCTTCGAAGTAAAATTTTCAAGTGACTACTGCTATGTTAACGATGCTAAGACTAAGTCTACTAAATTAAGAGAAGAAAGAACAAACAATGTGTATTTAGTAGATTGGGATTCTACAATTGATAACAACCCCACATGCTTTGTTACTAAAAGTCAAAATGAATTGGGCTGGTTATGGCATAGAAAAATGAATCACCTCAACTTTAAGGCAATCTCTAAGTTAATATCGCTAAATCTTATAAAGGGATTACTTAAGGGTTCCTTTCAAAAGAACCGCTTATGTGATGCATGTCAAATGGGTAAACAAGTTAAATCATCTTTTAAGAAGAAACCATGCCTATCTACTTCTAGAGTTCTTGAACTATTGCATCTAGATTTGTTTGGTCCTATTCAAATCATGAGTGTTAGTGGTAAAAAGTGCTCGCTAGTAATAGTTGATGATTTCCCTCGCTATACATGGATAGAATTCCTAGCGACCAAAGATGAAACTAGTGTCAAGCTCACATCGCTGATTCGTCAATTGAAAACTTATAAAGACCTAAAGGTGACAAGAATTAGGAGCGATAGAGGAACTGAATTTACTAACCAATTTGTTGAGAAGTTTTGTATAGATTTTGGAATACTTCATGAGTAGTCTACCCCTAGAACACCTCAACAGAATGGAGTTGCCGAGCGACGGAACAGAACGTTTAAAGAAGCCGCTAGGACGATGCTTGCAGAGTCTAAGCTGCCTCAAAGGTTTTGGGCCAAAGCTATCAATACTGCTTGCTACACTCAGAACTGGTGTATGATTAACAAGCAATATGAGAAGACTCCACATGAGTTGTGGAAGGGACGTAAGCCTAACGTTTCATATTTTCATGTATTTGGTTCAAAATGTTTCATTCATAACAATGGATCCCAAAGTCTAAAGACATTTGATCCTACATGCCTCATTAATTGTAGGGGACCTAGTTCTAACAGGTGCTTCAATATCTCCAATTACTAGCTCTGGTGGATGGTCTCTAAGCCATTTACGGTCTGGTTGGAACGGATTGAGAGATTCTTGGTTGTCAATCGCTTGACCCTCATTAGTCTCTGGCGCAGTCGCTGCATCATTAACAGTTCCAATTTGCTCTTGATGATCATTCTCTTCATGATCATCAGTGATTCTGACAATATCCTCATTTGTAACCTCACGAGTATCTTTAGGAATAGGCACAAAGATCTCATCATCCTCATCATCATCACTTTCATCACCAAGATTGATTTGTGAAGCTTGTTGGGCAAGATCTTCAATTCCTACATCATCAAGATTAACCTTACTCGGTTCTTGGTTAGCATCATCAAACACAACATGAACGGATTCTTCAACCTTCGATTTGATCTTATTTATAGTGTGAAAACTTTTTTTATTTTTGGCATAGCCTAGAAAGATTCCCTCACCCGCATGTTCGCAAGTTTCTTATCTCAAATAGAACCAAAGAAAGTGGATGAAGCTCTCAGTGATTCAAGTTGGGTAGATGCGATGCAAGAGGAGCTTAACCAATTCGAGAGAAGTAAGGTTTGGACGCTAGTACCAAGACCAACTCATCAAGGAGTTATTGAGACTAGATGGGTTTTCAGGAACAAGATGGATGAGGATGGCATTGTTATAAGAAACAAAACCAGATTAGTCGCTCAGGGTTATTTCCAAGAAGAGGGTATTGATTTTGATGAGACGTATGCCCCAGTAGCCTGTCTTGAAGTGATTAGAATGTTCTTAGCGTTTGCCGCATTCAACAAGTTCACAGTATACCAAATGGATGTGAAAAGTGCATTCCTGAATGGTAAACTCCAAGAAGAAGTTTATGTAGAGCAACCTCCAGGATTCATCAACAACCATGGCAAAAGTATGGTCTAGAAGTTGGATAAGGCACTCTATGGCCTTAAACAAGCGCCAAGAGCATGGTATGACACTCTCTCTATCTTCCTTATAGGTAAAGGCTTTTCAAAAGGAAGCGTTGATACAACGTTATTTAAAATTACCCATAATGAAGATATTCTCTTAGTCCAAATCTATGTTGATGATATTATATTTGGTTCTACGAATAAGCGATTGTGTGAGAAATTTTAAAAAATGATGCAAGATCAATTTGAAATGAGCATGAAGGGTAGATTAACTTTCTTCTTATTGATTACAAGTTAAAAAATTCCCAAATGACATATTTATAAACCAAGCTAAATATACAAGAGATATGATTAAGAAATTTGGTATGAAAAATGCATCATCGTAAAAAATTCCAATGAGCCAAACGCTTTAGTTAGATAAAGATGAAAGTGGGAAGAAAATTGATATCACTAACCATAGAGGTATCATTGGATCACTTCTTTATCTTACCACTAGTAGACCTGATATTATATTTTCGGTATGCATGTGTACACGCTTTCAAGGTGATCCTAGAGAATCACACTTAAATGCTACCAAGAGAATCCTCAAATACCTAAAAGGCACATAGAATGTGGGCTTATGGTATCCAAGGGACTCTTTTTTGAACTAATTGGTTATTCAGACGTAGATTTTGCAGGATGCAAAATAGATAGAAAGAGTACTAGTGGTACATGTCAATTTCTTGGTGATAGACTAATTTCGTGGCATAGTAAGAAACAACAATCCATAGCGACTTCTACCGCTGAAGCAGAGTAAGTAGCCGCTGGGAGCTGTTGTGCACAAATCCTTTGGATGAGGCAACAACTTAGAGATTATGGAACAACCCTAGGTCCTACCCCAATCGATTGTGATAACCAAAGCGCTTTAGTTATGACCCAAAATCCTGTCCTTCATTACAGAACTAAACACATTGACATTCACTACCATTTCTTGCGTGACCATGTTTAAAAGAAAGATATCTCCATGCATTTCATTGGAAGTGACAAACAATTGACAGATATCTTCACCAAAGCGCTCAACGAACAACGCTTTCTCACTTTGAGAAGTGAATTAGGTATGATTGATTTAAATGCTTAAACCATAAAGCATCATATTTTATAGGCATATAATTTAGGGGGAATCCACTTTATGTTTATGTCTAAAGCATGTCTTTCAAAATTGAATAAGTTATCAATTTTGGGGGGAACTTTAAAATTGTACTTGTTCAAATCTATAAGCGACTGTGATAAAAAAAAGACTTTGAAATTTTTTGCATTGATCACTAGCGTTTATATTTTATGCATGACAATCAATCAATAATAAATGAAAATGCTTTTAATAAATTCAAGCGATTGATTTTATCTTTAACTTTAAGAAATTAAATTTTTTTCTTAAAAAGACTTCAGCGTTAAAAAGATTCCCACTTTAACGCTAAGTAACCTTTCTTTGAAATTCATGCATAGTTTTCATCGCTAAAAGTAGCGTGTGGATAAGTCCAAAAGATTAGATTTGACAACTGCCCACACGTGCTTATCACATCAAACTGACGGTTATTGATTTCTATCTAAACTAGGCAGTTCAATAACTGCACACGTCTGAGCACGTGTCAGTGTACTACAGGCGCGTGTATTTCACGCTAAAAATTTCAAAATTATTCAAACGTTTTGAAAAAGTAACCACGGACTTCAAAAATTCATATTTTTTGTTGTTACTCTATTTTACCGCACTTTTTGACATCCATATTTATGAGTAAATGACTCAGATTTAAATAAAAACTTAACAAGTGTCATTCATCTACTAGTTGGGGAGCTACTTTTGCATCCTATTTAAACCCTTCACAACAGTTACAGTAAACTTTTATCACTCCTAAATTTCTCTACTGTAAAAGTTCTTCTCTCTCTAAAGGCAAAAAGCATATCCTTCCTCTCCTCAATCGAAGATTTTTCAGTTCTTCAATGGCACCCAAATTTTCAAAATCTGCTGCTGGAAAATCTTCCAAATCTGAGAAACCAGTCACTGTTAACGTCGGTTTCCTTGTTAACTGGGACTATCTTTTTGATAAATAGAACTTCCCTCTATGGACTGTTTTTCCATTTGTCTAGGAGTCTGGTTTGCGCGACATGATTTTTGTTGTTTTCAACATCTTTGAGAAAGAAACCCTTTTATTCTTCAAAAACTCAAAAATCTCTGAATGGAAACTCCATTTCCTGCATCTTCCCTTTGCCCGTGAGACCTTCATCCTCACTCCTTCTCTGATTTCATCTTTATTAAACTTGACAAATGATGGTGCCGAAGTAGAGAATGTCACTCTGGGTGATGCTACCAAGGTCTGTGCGTTGATCAAGAAGGATGAAGTTGAGGTTACCTATGAACTTAACTTCAAGAAACATGACATGAAGGGCGAGTATGTCATTCTTGCTGATATATGCGCAAAGACGATTGAATGCCGGAAGGGAAGCTTTGATAAAGTTTCAAACATTCAGTACAAGATGATGGTGGCCATTCTGACCAAACTGAAGATTAACTGGTCGCTTTACGTTTTTAATCGCTTTAAGGCAGTGATGGCCAAGTCGGTAAATCCCAAGCCTTACGGGATTGTTTTAAGTTGAATTCTTAGCGCTAGTGGTTTTACCAATTCCGCTGGAAAGAAGGTCCCAGCGCTTAAGTTCTATGGCAAGAAGATGACTACAGAGTTGCTGAAACCCAGGAGTAGGGGTGGTGCAGTGGTTCCCAAAGAAGAGCGCGATCGACTTCGTGCTGAAGGAGTTGTTCGTAGCGATGATGAAGAGAAAGCTACATCATCTTCATCAGAAGAGGCGGTAGTGGTCAAGCGACCTAAAAGAAAGCTAGTCTTGAAAGTCGCTGAGCCATCAAAGCCAGCGAAGAAACCGAAGAAAAAGGCGGAGCCCAAGAAGAAACAGAAGTCTCCTTCTCCATCTCCCAAATCACCATCTTCCCCTCTAGTGTTTCATTTCTCACTAGAAGAAGAAGAAGCTGAGCTAGAAGAAGTACCGCTTGCCCAAAGACATATTCTTCTCTCCACTCCAACTGCATCGACAAGCGCTCTAGCAGAGCCAGCGCTTGAAGAACCAGCGAGTGCTCCATCTTCGTCTGACACTGTTCCAGAAATCAGCTCAGATCCTAAAGCCTATGCTCAATCTGAGAGGCTTTCTCGTGTTCGGGGTAAGTACTTGTGAAAAGCAATGTAATCTATCCTTTCCTCGTTAGTTTCCAAGTCTCTAACGCTAGGATAAAATTCTTTCAGCCGAATGTGAAGCAAATATTCAGACTGTTCTTAACACTCTTGAGGATTTGCTTATTCCCATCCGTGCTGATCCTATCACTTCTTTTCTCGATTTAGATCCTGAAGAAGTGATCCCGTAGCCTGAGGAAAATATACCAACTGTTGAAACAAATTAAGCGACTGACAAAGTCGATGATAGTCCTCAGGGTAAGCGTTGTAGTATCTTATTTTTTAATTTCTACTTAGTAGAAATTTTGCCTGCTTTTCTCAAACGCTTGCTTGTATCAGCTGAAGATGCACCAGACACTGATGCACCTCTAACTTCAGAGGTTCCTATTGAAGTAGATGTTGATTTGACAACTGTTGTGGATATAGCTAAAGAAGTAGCTCAAGTCCTTCCTAACGCTGAAACATCTCTAATCAGTGAAGCGACTCTACACGCTGAGCGGTCGATAGAAATGGCCCCTATTCGAACAGAAAAAATTGCCTTTGTTCCTACTCCAACTGGATCTCCTCCTCGTGACATCAATTTCTTTCCTCGCATATATACTGCCGACGTTGATTTTATTATGTCGCTAGAGAATGGGACACCGAAACCCTTGCTGAATCGGAGATAACTTTTCAAGATACTCTTCATAATCCTTGTCTCTCCAACACAGAGAAGTTTCACTTCTTTGAAAGAGTTGCAGATCTTGATCTCTACACACTGGAGCATCTTCAATCTCGATTAGAATATATTCGAAGACCCGTGATCAACAGAACCGATTTTGACCAAGCACGTTTTAATTTCACCGGTCGCTCTGATGAGTCCTTATATCCTCTTCGGCCAAACAAAATTGTTATAAAAAAATTCCCACATGGGTGATTGTTTTAAAAACCCCGATGAATAGGATCTCAACAGGATTGGATACTCTGCTCTTCCATCAGTCGTTAAATCTCCTTAGAATGCTCTCTCTCCTAATCCACTCAAGCTTTGGAAAGGAAAAGGACCGATTGTTGCTGAGCGTCCTAATCCAGTTAACTCGTGGATAGAAGATGAATCCTATGAATACCTTGCAAGATTATAGGCTGAGGATTACGATGAAGAAACTGAACGTTTTGAGAAATTCCTTGCCGCCAGAAAAGATCAGAAAAAAGCTAACAAGCTTGGCAAGCGATGGATGATGGATACAGCTAGATGGGCTGAAGAGTTTGTTTTACACTTCTATACTCTTGAATAACTTGTGAGATATCCATTCTTGTTTGAATTTGGCATCGAATACAGAAGGCCAAGGGTTAGCTACCTTTTTACTTCAATAGCGTCAGCATATTGCCGAAAATGTTAGCGATCTGCCAGTTTACAAGCAACCTATCGAGAGCTACATCCGCCAACAGCTAGCCTTATTCAGTCAAGGCGGACACTATGTGTTTCACCCTTTTTCCAGATCTGAACGAAGAAGCCTCTACCAGTAAACAACCGCTTCTTCCAGGACAAAGTGAAATTCGTGTCAATGTTGCAGATGAGCACGCTGAGTTTGCTGAATTCTACCGAGACAGATAATTTTTATCACCCACAAGCAATTATCTTGTAAGTAAACTAAATATACATTCAACTGAATGTTTTTCTATCTTAAATACTATATATATGGAACATGTATCTCTTCTGTGTGATTGGATATTAAAATTTTTGATGATGTACTCTAATTGAAAGGTTAGAGATTTTGTTCAAAATAATTCTGATGTTCTATCGCTCGTATTAGAAATGAATAAAGTTGACTAAATACATTTGATATTGTTGTAGAGACTCATATTTGGATCTTGATTTGAGATATTCCTTATAGCTGCTTTGCTACAAAAAACGAGTTCTCAAAATTAAGTCAAATATATATTAATCATGTGCATTTTCGACATCCAAGTTTCATTAATATGCAAAATAAAGAAACATGACAGCATATCCAAAGTTTAAAGATTATTTTCTGCGAAAAATATATACACAATTTAGAATTTCGGCATATCAAGTTATTCGATTTCGAATTGATGTTTCATATTAGTATTTCATTCATCATAAGCATAACAATCATATAACATCTCGTGATGTATATTTTACAATTAAAGGACCACGAATGCAATTGAATATGATTCTAATCTTAGTTTTTAATGGCAAATTAAGCTATAATTTGAATAAAGATTGAGAGAGAAACTTGATACCTCAATATCTTTAGATGGATTATTGACTTCAACGAACCGTAACTGCATTTTTGGTACCTTTCAAGTGTCTTGAGCATGCTGACAGAAAAGGCAGATACGTTAATTAAATCAATATATTATAAAGTTTCAAAAGGGGTATTTTATCACAGGTGTCAGAGATTAGAAACAAATCCTTAAATCACACTAGCTGCTCAAACACTTGAACTCATATGGTAGAAGTAAAGCTTTAAACTTTCTTAGCAAAATCAAGAGATATGAAAGCTTGACCAAAGTTTAAAGATAATTTTATATATCAAAGGTATTTAATCAATTTTATACGTATGTATAATTTTTATTTCTTTTTATTATACTATAAACACTTATTGTTGAATGTTTAGATGGCTCAAAATACTTCTGATGTTTATCTCGATGACAATAGTCCTAATGACACTAGTGCTTCAAATAATTCCCAAGAAAGAGAAGATAAGAGTGAGAAACGGAAGAGAGACACAAAGAAGAGGTCTATGGTGTGGTCGCATTTCTCTAAGTTCACAAAGAAAGAAGGAACGAATGGATGCAAATGCAATTATTGCAAGAAAATATTTTCCTTGCCTCTAAATGGTGGGACAAGTCATATGCGTCGCCACATAACTGATTTAATATATCTTGTTTACAAAAAGATTGAAGCTGAAAAACAAAATCAGGTCGAGAATGGGCAAAAACTTTAGCCTTTGAAAAAGATTGCTCTAAAGACGGTCCTGATGTGGTTGTTTGGAAGTTTGATCAAGAACGCAGCAGACGTGATCTATGCGAGCTCATAATTGTTAAGGAGCTCCCATTTAGTTTAGTTGAAGACCCCTCTTTTCGTAAATTTGTTTGGGGATTAAGTAATAAGTTTAAGTTCATATCTAGGAACACAATGAAAAGTGATTGTATGAAGCGCTATGAGGTTGAAAAGAATAATTTGAAGGAGGTCTTTGGAAAATCTAATCCAAGAGTGTGTTTGACGACTGATACTTAGACTTCTAAGCAAGAGTTACCTTTTATGGCACTAACAACTCACTTTATTGATGATGAATGGAAGTTGCATAAGAAAATTATAAATTTTGTTATTGTTCCAATCAAGGCAACCAGAGAGAATCTCACTGATATAATAGAAAGTTGTTTGCTTAACTGGAACTTTGAGAGGATTTGACAATCACCATGGATAATCACTCTGCTAATGACATTGTTGCTAGATTACTTGTAGAGTATTATTCTTCTAGAGGTCAGTTGATGCTTGGTGGTAAAAATCTGCAAGTACGTTGTTGGGGTCATATCTTGAATTTAATTGTTTAAGAGGGACTAGATGATATTAAGGAATGTATTAAAAGAGTACGACAAGCAGTGAAGTACGTGAAAGCATCACCCAAGAGAAAGATTGAATTTCTTCAATATGCTGATCAAGAGCGTATTCCTTGAGGCAAGATGTTGGTTTTAGATGTATGTACTTGATGGAATTCAACTTACTTGATGCTTGGATCTCAAGATGAACTAAGATGAACCGAGATCTCAAAATGCACCTCAAGATGAACCAAGATCTCAAAATGCACCTCAAGATGAACCAATCGCTGATGCTCCTCCATCCTCCAAGATTTCAGTTGAAGTGGATGTAGAAATGGCAACTGTTGTGGATATTGCTAGGGAAGCATCTCAAGCTCTTCCAGACGCTGAAACATCTTCAGCCAATGAAGTGACTGAAAATGCAGAAATGTCAATAGAGGTGGCCCCTATCCCAATAGAAGCGATTACCATTGTTCCTACTCCCACAGGACCTCTTCCTCGTGTTATCGACTTCTTCCCACGCGGATATTCTTCTGATGTTGAATTTTACTATGCCGCTAGAGAACGAGACACCCAGACGCTTGCAGAGTTAGAAATCATGTTTCAAACAACTCTTCATCGGCCAGATCTTTCCAACACCAGAAAATTTGCTTTCTTTGAGCATCTTGCCGATCTAGGACTCTACAACTTAGAGCGCCTCCAATCTCGCTTTGAATATATTCGACGAGCAGTGTTCAACAAAGCAAATTTTGACCAAGCACGGTTTAATCTCACCGGTCGCTCAGACGAATCGTTTTATCCTCTTAGAGCCAGCAAGATCGTCTTCAAAAATCCCCACATGGGCGATTGGAACAAAAATCCTGATGAAGAAGATCTAAACAAGATAGGATATTCAGCTCTCCCTAAGGTGGTCAACTCACCTCAAAATGCTCTCTCTCCTACTCCACTCAAAATTATGGAAAGGCAAAGGAGCACTTGTGGCTGAGCGTCCCAATCCAGTAAATTCGTGGATAGAAGATGAAGCTTGGGAATATCTTTCCAGATTATGGATAGAGGACAATGACGAAGAGACCAAGTGCTTTGAAAAATTCTTAGCCGCTAGAAACGATCAAACGAAAGCGGATAAGCGTGGAAAAAGATGGATGATAGATACAGCCAGATGGGCTCAAGAGTTCGTTCTACATTTCTATACTCTTGAAGAACTCGTGAGATACCCTTTTTTATTCGAATCTGGGATTGAATATAGACGCTGAGGATTTGCAAATTTTTTGCTTCAACAGCGTCAACACATTGCAGGCAATGTCAGCCACTTACCACGATATAAGCAACCAATCGAAACCTACATTCGCCAGCTAGCCGTATACAGCCAAGGCGGACGGTACATCTTGCATCCTCGTCAAGCGTTTGTTCAACGCGTGTTTCCTGACCTTAATGAAGAAGCCTCATCCAACAAACGACCGCTTCTTATAGGACAGAGTCAAATTTGTGTTGATGTCTCCAACGAACACGCTGAGTTTGCTGTTTTTCACAGAGAAATGAGAGCAGTGATAGAAAATGCCCAAGCGCTGGACATTTGTTTTAATCACTAGTCAGGGTTAAGCAATTTCAGAGGCTACAACCTCCACCCTATGCTCTTCAGTCAACAAAATATTCAAGTGGCCAAGATGATTTCGTTAATAAGGCCAGTGGATCCGACAGTAGCTCAAGCGCTGATGCCTCTCATTATGGACTTTTTCAAGTGTTACACTTCAGGAATTGAATTGCCAGAAGATGTGCAACTGGCACTTTGTACAGAAGAGCACGAAGATGCTATATTCTTTATTCCACAATCGAGCCTGATAAGTCCAAGGCATGTACTGGAAGCACTTGGCCCACTCTGGGTCATTGCTATTAAAGAACCATCTCTGCAACCATCTCCCCATCTACAAATAATTGAAGAAGAAATTGCTCCTACTGCGGAAGTCGCTCCTATTTCTGAGGCTTCTTTGTAGATTCTTCTAGCGCCCCTGTAGTTGAGCCCACAACGATTGCAGATCCCATCATGGATCAAGCGATTGAAGAAGTACACGCTGAAATTGCTCAAGAGCCTGAAGAGCCCTTTATCCGAGATAAAACCAAAGGCAAGGCTGCAGTTTCTCGCTCCTACGGACTTATTCCGTCTCCAGAGCGTCCTTCTTCTGATTCGAATTCCGAGAGTGATTCAGACGCTCAAGATTTCAGACAGGCAGTCCAGAACTCGCTCACCAATATAGAGGGTTCCTGCTCTAAAATCTTTGAGACCGCTGATAGACAAATTCGCATAATATCTGATACGCGAAGTCGTGATATTGCAAACACTGCAAATAAAAGCACTGTTTCCATCATGCAAAGCATATCACCACTAGTCGCTGAACTCTTGGTGGTCCCAAGTGGCATACGAAAGGGTCTAGAAGGGGGGGGGGTTGAATAGACCCTGAAGTTTTTTTCGACTTCACAAAACTTTCGTATCACTTTAGAAATTTGAACGCTTGGAAAAACTGAGCGCTTGGGTCAGACGCTTCAGAATAGTTAACTTAGACTTAGTGATTTCAGCAGTTTACCAAAGTAGGGCAACGCTTAGATCGCTTAATCAGGGTTAGCACAGCGGAAATAATGTTTAGCGTTCTTTTGGTTGAATTAGTCGTTTTGCAATTTTACTTGTCTTTTTCAGAATAATATGAAGTGAATAATATAAGACAATAAAATAAATGACACAATAATTTGTAAGGTTCACTGGGTGATGTAATCCCAGCTACGTCCTTCTTCTCCTTTTTCACTTGGAGGAAATTACTATGATGATTATCAAAGGATCACACAGAAACTTCTACACAATAGTAATAGATGAAAATGATCTTGGGCTCCTTGATCACACAGACTTCAGCACCAATGAAGATCGTCTTCTTCAAGCTTCTCTCACTCAGAAATGCTGCCTGAAAGTTTTCAACAACTTTTCTCACTCAGATGAAATGTTGAGGTTTATCACTAGGGTTTTGTTTGTTTTAAAGAAGATCAAACAACTTGGAATATCTCAGTTGGAGTTTGGATTTCTTCTTTGGAAGATGTTTGAGATATTTGTGACTGTCTGGAATGTAGATAGAAAGCTTGAAAGGTTTTGGCTATGAAATCTCTAAGCTTTTTCAGAAAGAATGTACGTAGGATTTTTGGCAATAATTTCTCGTATATTCTTGATGTTGTTCCACTGTTTTTGATTTTTTGGAGTAAGGTATTTATAGGCAATTTCTTGGGATCTGTCCGTTGGACACATGTAGGAGCGTGCCTTTCACGTAGCGCGTGTTTGTACCTAAAATCTGACATTCCTGAAAATTCGCTGGAACCGATTGGACGGGAGCAGCTAAAACTTTGAAAGTTCTGACAGTCTGGTCAAAGTGAGGCTTGTCCAAAAGTCACAGTAGCTTATCACATTTAATGCTTTTATCAGGCATTTAATGCAATTTGAATTTATTTCCCGTTGGAAATAAATGCCCGTTGAATGATTGCATTTAAGTCCTTTATGACTTGAGGATTTATTTCAGGTGAATCTTCTTTAAGTCGCTTGAGTATTTGAATGCTTGATTCATGAATCCTGAACTGCGGTCTCTTAGCGTTTGACAGGCGCTAAGACGGAATCTTCATCTTCGGTTGACTTCAGACGCTGGTCTTCAACTTCTTCTCAAATAGACTCACCTAGAATTCTATTATTAATTCAGTCGCTAAGACTTAGTCTAAAATCTATGAGGATAAAAATTACAAGCCTAAACAAAATTACAAACTCTTTTAAACGCTTTATACAATGATCTATGAAAGCATAAACTTACATTTTATTTGGGGTCTCACATTGAATCCTATCTTTGTCATCATCAAAACATCTAACATGAAATTCCTAACAACTCTCTTTCGAATTCAACCGTCACTTAGCTCAGAGCGCTTCGGCCGATGCTGAACGACATACCTCATCCGATGCCGCTGCTCAGAGCGTCGCTCAACAAGTTGCTCTCCTTGTCAAAGAAGTTAGACTCTTACGCAGAGATGTCGCTGACTTGAAGACCTCTCTTGATAATGTCAAGAAGAGGGAAGATAAAGAAAAGTCCAAAGAAATTTCCAAGACAGATAATAAACATTGGCGATCCATGTTTCAAGAGTTAGTAAGCATCAAGAAAATGCTAACCAAAAAGAGAAAGCCAAGGTATTATCTAGGAAAATATCCGCTTCCAGAATTGGACGCTGAGTTCTTGGAAAGCATGGGATTTCATCCATATGCCGGACTGCTAAGACGACCTATGAACTAGAAACCGTCAAACGATCAAAGAAGAGATATCTATCACGATTTAATTCGTGAACTTGGCATTCCTCCAAGAGAATGGACGGAAAGGTTGTTAGAGTTGAATGAAAGCGCTAGACTTCGAAGGCATGATTACGATGAAGTTCAACATACGACAATGATCGACATTGATCGTCTCTTAATGGACTTAGCGTTAGAAGTCTTCCAAGGCGAAGAAAGAGCAAAGCAACAGAAAAAGTGAATGAATGGTTGATATTTTTTTTTCAGTATAAATCATGTATGCTTAATTCTTTCAATATATGAATGATTTATCGCTGAAACAACTTGTTGAAGCTAATCTAACTTTAGCTAACTTTACTAACCTTTTAAACGCAAACCTATATTCATTTGGGCCTTTTCTTTTAAGTAACTCTGCCACCTTTTGATTAAGACTGACAAAACTTCAGAGTTTTAGCATCTCCCATCCAATCGGTGTCAGCAGATTTTCAGAAATGTTAGGTTTAGGTAAACTCACGCGCCACGTGAGAGATACTTTTCTACATGTGTCCAACGGACAAATCCCAAGAATTGCCTATAAATACCTTACCTTTAGCAAAACCCCAAAAAAAAAAAAAAGATAGACCTACGCACATATTATTGCAAGAAAAATTTACATACATGCACAAGAAAAACCTGCTTATAAAAAGCTTAGAAACTCTATAGCCAAATCTTTCAAGCTTTTTATCTACATTTCAGACAGTCACAAATATCTCAAACATCTTCCAAAGAAGAAAACCAATTTCCTATTGAGATATTCCAAGTTGTTTGATCTTTACAAAAACAAACAAAACCCTTGTGACAAACCCTCAACCTTTCATCTGAGTGAGAAAGTCGTTGAATCCCTTTTCAGGCAGCATTTCTGAGTGAGAGAAGGTTGAAGAAGACGATCTTCATTGGTGCTGAAGTCTGTGTGATCAGGGAGCCCGAGATCTTTTTCACCCCTTACTATCCTGTAGAAGATTCTGTGTGATTCTTTGATAATCAACCTAGTAAATTCCTCCAAGTGAAAAGGAGAAGAAGGACATAGTTGGAATTTCATCACCCAGTGAACCTTATATATCTTGTGTCATTTATATCTTATTGTCTTTCGTTTATATTGGAAAAAGACAACTAAAGTTGCAAAGTGATTAATCAATCAATCGAACGCTAAAAATCATTTCCGTTGTGCTAACCCTGATTGAGCGATCTAAGCATTACCCTACTTTGGTAAACTGCTAAAATCACTAAGTCTAAGTTAACTTTACTGAAGCGCCTGACCCAAGCGCTCAGATATCCAAGCGTTCAAATCTTTAAAAGTGATACGAATTTTTGAAGTCGAAAAAGACTTCAGGGTCTATTCAACCCCCCCCCCCCCCCTTTCTAGACCCTTTCGTATGCCACTTGGGACCAACAAACTTACTTGATGCTTGGATCTGCATTGCATTATAGGAAGGCTTATGATCGTATGAAATCTCGTGATTTGCAATTTAAAGATCCACCAACTTTAGAAGATTGGGAAAGAGCTGAAATAGTCCATGACTTTTTTAGAGACGTTTCATGATGCTACTAATATTCTTTCAGGAACTCAATTTTGTACGAAAAATGTGTTTTTTCGTGAAGTGTACCGCATTTTAGTACTTTTGTGCGAAAATTCTAATGATCAGAGTACATTACTTGGAGGTATGGCATTGAGCATGCTCATAAAATTTTAAAAATATTGGATAGAAAAAGAACCGAATATTTTGTTATCTGTTGCCTTGGTTCTTAATCCACGATACAAGCTCAAATACTTAAAGTTTTGTTACAATAAAATTTATGATTCTCTTTTGGTTGGAGGTACAGCGGAACGTGTAGAAAAAGAGTTGCATGCTCTTTTTAATGAGTATTTGGCATTATATGAAATTTCTCATCGCCGTAAAGAATGTTATGGCAAAGATAAGGAGGTGAATCACGAGGCAAATTCAGATAAGTCTTCTCTTAGAAAAGCTACAAACTTTATGGAAGAATTTTACTAGTTTAGTGAAGAGGAAGATGCAATTGGAAACAAAAGTGAATTGGAAGTTTACTTGGAGGAGAAACTACATCCTTCAAAGAATAACGACAATTTTGATATACTTCAATATTGGAAAAATAATGAGTCCAAATTTCCAGTTTTATCTAGAATGGCAAAGGACATCCTTTCCATTCCTGTGAGTTCAGTTGCTTCTGAAAGTGCATTTTGTACTGGTGAAAGAGTTCTTAGCAAGTTTCGCAGTTCCTTACTTCCTTCCACTGTTGAAGCTTTGACTTGTGCACAAGACTGGATTAGGAGTGGACCTGTGCATATTGGCTATGATGAAGAATTTGATACAAGTTTCTCTGGTATGTATCAAATACTTATATGAAATTTTTCATTTATTTTTATTGCTATTAAATTAGGTAACACATTTTTTTATATCTCTCCATATGTTTCTATCTTATTTTATAGCCCTTCACATATCCAAGACATCATAGGGTTAAGTATGCTTTTCTTGAAGCAATGTAACTACTATAAATTATTAGTAAGTATTTTCTACTGATATATTTTTGCTTCAAATATAATTATTGTCAATTATTTTTTTACTTTTTCATTTTCTTTAATTACTTTACTCTATAATTGATTTATTACTCATAATTCTTTAAAGGAATCTTTTTTCAATTTTTGATGGCTTTTATAATATATACTTCTTATTTGCACAATTGCAATCTAGGTGCAAGATAAATGGATTGGAGAGCTAACAAGAGGCGATACTATTTACTTTATTTATTATAAATTTTCGACTATGCAAACTTAAGTTTTATGATTTGTCGTTGGAGTATGGATGGTGTCAATTTTTTTTTAATGTTTTTGGGACTGCTTTTTTTTTTTTTTTTTTTGTGTGTGTGTGTTGATTTATCTATTAGATTTCATTTTTATTTGTAGTTTTCTTTTTTTAAAAAGCACAAATTTGGGCTGGATTGGGCTCGGCTTGAAGCTCGTTTTCAAGCCGGGCCCGAGCTTTGAAAAAAAAAGCTCGTAGAAATTCAAGTCTTGACGACAAAAGCTCGCATAATATCAAGCCGAGCGTGAGCATTACCAGGCTCGGCTTGATTGACAGGCCTAACCTTGTGTGATGGTATTAATCTCCCTGTATAATGCATAAAGTCTAGCACCATTGATCCTATCAAAATGCTCCTTTAAATCTTTCCATATTAAGAACGTTGAATCTGTGTAAATAACTCCTTGAATTAAATCGCGAGAGATGGATCTATGAATCCAAGATTTTACCAATGCGTTGCATCTTTTCCAATGAGGCAACAAGTTTGAATCTGCAGCAGGTTGCTTGCAATCACCAGTGATGAAACCAAGTTTATTCTTCGCCTCTAAAGCAACAAGCATCTCCCTGCTCCAGACCTTGTAGTTGTCGGATCCTCTCAAGATTTCAGTAACAAGATCAAGCGTAGGGGTATCTGAAGGATGAACATACATCGGATGTTGAGAATCAACGTCTAGTACCTTTGCTACAGTGGATTCCTCTTTAGACATGATGAAGAAAACAAGATTTTAGAGAATACGATCGCGGAAGCCAGAAAATCCCCAAATTGGATCAAGAAACACCAGAAACAGAAAATTGAACCGATGATTTTGACCTAAATAATGAATCTCAATTGATTATTTGCAATTCATTCGATTCTGAAGAAGATAATCAATTTCATTTGATGCAATCCTGATGAAATCCTAGAAAATCGATCTTAATCGATGAAAGCAAGGTAATATACAATCAATTTTAATCGATTGAAATAAGAACGAAAAAAAAAATCAACCGATTCAATCGCAAGAATTTATTCGGACGATCGAGGGCTCTGGTGCCATGTTAAGATTGAAGAAACGAAAGAAAGACAAAGTCATTCATTGAATTGGAGAAGAAGAAAATACAAATTGAAAATCTGGTGTTATGAAGAACATAACTAACCAACCCACTATTTATACCAAGGTAACGGCTAGTATACAAAAACACGGTAAAAGGAAAAAGGTAAAAGTGTTAAACTAAATAGCACTTTTACTTATACAACTTGACTATTAAAGCCGTACATTTCATGATGTATGGCATATTACTTATTTTATGTTATGTAATTAGAGCCCCATTTTGGCTTGCTTTTGTAGAAACTTCCGTACTTGTGATTGAATGTTTTTAATTAAGTGATTGTGAAGTTAAGTAGTTAACTTTGCAATAATATACTTAGTTGAATGTTTTAAGTTCCGTACTTGTTATTAATGGAAAAAATTATTGATCCTATAAGCACTCTTGCAATTTTAGTCTCATTATTTACAAACTTGCAAAATTAATTTCATATGATCATAATGTATATTCTTTTTCATTTTTAGTCTCACTTTCAAAATCGTTAGTCTTGCCACATGTCTTGCTCGTGGCCATTATTTAATTAGTTAATTTACATCAATTTCACAAATAACTGTATTATATGTAAAGAAAAAAGAAAGCTCACTTTTTAATTAACGTATATAGTTTAGGATTGTAAAATTTGGGGGGGGGGGGGGGGGGGGGGGGTTAATGCATCTATCTTAAACCTTTAAAGGCATACGCATGCCACTTTATGCAAATTTCTTAATCGATGAGATCAAAATTGCAGAAAAAGAAAAAGAAAATCACATGTAGGATTATTGTTGCAACTTTGGAAACAAATGGATTAAAATTGCAATAGATCCAATCCTACGGAATCAATATTGCATATTTTCCTGTGATCAATTGAATTGTGTTTTTTTTTTTTTTTTTTTTTGGTAATTGAATTGAATTGAGTTGAATATTAATATAACTATCCAAGGGAAGAAGTCATTGTTGATGACTCTCCAGAATAAATACAATGAACGAGAAGGGGTTTGTTGGAGGGTGACTGATGATAGCCCACATTCTCATCCTCTTATCTGTTCATAGAATAAATGTAAATTGAAAAACAAAGAAAAGAAATCAATCAAGTAACTCAACCACCCACCCACCATAACCCAAGCCAATCCTTCCGAGATTGCCCTCAATATAATTTCACATGTACAAAGATAGTAGTAAAATATTTTTAATCCGATAAGCGTTAATAATCTGTGAATCAATTATCAATATATAAGCTGAAAGTAACTTCGATCTTATAAGTTTTAGTGAGCAATGAGATGAGTTAGCAGTCTATTGTGTAGTACTATGACTCAATCTGAATTTATTGTCATACTTGGGAAATTTTTATGCTGATTAATTTCCCTACTTTCACTTACTAATAAATAAATTAATTAATTCTTGATGATAGCATGCCTATTTGGAATTCTTCACCCAAATAAAGAAAGCAATAAGGAATAAAGGAGAAAGATAGGGAAAAAAATAAAGAAAGAAGTGGCAATTGGTGAAAATGAGAAGATTTAATTAATGGTGGAAGATGCATAGTCCACCAACTCAAAGATAGAATTATAAGAAACAATGGAATAACGAAATAATGTAATATGTTTCTACATATAAATATTATATATATATATATATATATTATATTTAGTCACAAGACTAAATCCGATCAGAAAAAAAAAAACCATATATATATCTACCCAAAGCTAGAACAAGTGGGACCAAAATTTAACATCTGTCAAGCTGAAATGCTTTTATTAATACTATATATAACATGATTCAACTTAAAAAATATTCTTTTGGGATTATAATATATAGGGTTTGCCTGCTCTAGAAGATATGCTTAGATCTGGTTGAAAGCCTTGATTACTAGTATATTTGCTTACATCACAGCCCACTTCTTAGACCATCCACAATGGTGGAACCCCAAAAGGGATTCTTAGAGTGCCACATTAGCACTCCAAGAACCTCCCTTTTCAATCACCTTTCTTCTCATCAAAAGTAACTTTCTGCACTTGCCACATCAGTATAGAACTCCTTCCAAAAACCTCTTTTCCCATCAAAAGAACCTCTCTGAAAATACTCATACTTATTTTTGAATAATCAATTATATAATTAAATATAAACCTTTATTTTCCAAAAATAATTAATTAATTTAAAAATAATTTTCAGAATTAATAAATAAATTAATTAATTAAATATATTAATTTGTGTCCAACCCTTGTGGTCGATGGTGTCCAACCCTTGTGGTGAGGGCATCGATGGTGAGGACATCGATGGTGGGGTGAGTATGAGATTGAAGATGGAAGAAATAGGTTTCGAGGTTCAAATGGTGGATATTGTGAAAAATATGGATTTGGGGGATATTGTGGGTTTTGTGTAAATTGGGTAAAATTGTGGGTGTTGATAAAATTGTGGATTTGGGGGATAGTGTGAATTTTGTGTAAATTGGGTAAATTGTGGGTGATGTGAAAATTGCGAAAATGGTGAATTTTGTGGATTTGGTGGATTTTGTGAATTTTGTGGGGATTGGGTAGTATTATCTTGAGAATTTTGATTTGGATAAATGGTAGAATTTAATAAATTTGTATAAGAATTTTCAAAATTTCCTTCCATTGTAAATATGTGAAAAAAAATTGAAGAGGAATTTGAGAGTATTTAATAGATTGGAGAGAAGATGGAAAATTGTTGTGATTAATTGTTGGGTGAATGACTAGTATTTATAGATAAAAATAGTGAAAAAAAAAGATAAAATTTAATTTAGACAAAAAAAAAATAAATTGAATCCCAAATTCTAGCCGTTGGAGCATATTTTCAAAAAAAAAAAAAAAGACAAAGGAAAGAAATAATTGTCATGTCATGGGTTCCTTTGGGGTTCTTGCAGAGGAACCCCAACTTCCTTCATTTTTACCATGTCACCAAGCACCCCACGCCCATTAGAAGGAGAGGTGCATGCTTCCCCAAGCACCCCCAATGGGATGGGGGTGCTCTTAATATTCTTTGTTTTGAAACTACTAGTCTACATCTCCCTAATCATTATTTTCAATGCATGCATCCCAAAAATATGGAAAATTTTACAGGAAACCAAGTTGAATGGTGTAAAATATTTATCTCTTTCAATGTGATTCACACGTATTGCTTGTGTAAAATAAATAGATATAGAATATAGTTTGAAACCAATATTAGACTGGTCAGACGAAGAATTACCCTAGTTAAAAACATGATCATCATAAAAACATATTTCACCTTTTTTTAGATCACATCTTAAATTTATTATTTTTATTTATTTCTTCAAATAGATAGTTATTTTAATTTAAAATAATAATGTAAAACCAAGAATTCTCAACTAGGATTATTAAATATTTGCGGGAAAATTGCATTTTCAAACCCATAATTCGAGTCATGTACAAAATTGATCCAATATTGTGGATCTCACCACATTGTATTCTATATCTTTAAAAACTATGCAATTTTGGTCCAAGTCCCAACGTAACATTAGTTTTTAAACTGTATAGTTTGTGACTCTCACGTGCACTGTTAATCAATTCTTGGGGCCAAACTTGTACATAACTCCATGTACAATTTTTGTCCAATATCATGAGACATAAATTGCTCAATTAACAGTGTACGTAAGAAACACATACTACTTCTGTTCAAGAGCTAATGGACGTTAGGTTTGAGACCAAATATGTATATTTTTTTGAAGATATATGATGTGTAATGTGGTGATCGACAAAATGTTGGGACCAAAATTACACATAGTCTAAGTTGTGGGATTCACAATGCAATTTTCCTAAAGTTTGCACCCTTAAATTAAGAGCCACTTTTCAAAGAAAATGAGAAAGTATAATATTACACGTCGAGAATGGAAATTATGACGAACCTTCAGTTAAGTGCTGAATAAGTATAAATTGACATTTATAATTAAAATTAATGGATGAACATGATTTAAAATACTGTAGGAGATGGGACAATTAATCCGAAGATATTTCTTTATATTATTGATTCCTTTGATATAAATATTAGTACTAGTTTTGGTAGAGAATAATAATTATATGAGTCCACTAATTAGTTGGTCCTTATTCAAAGTAATCTATTTTAAGGATTTTTTTTAATTAGAGTGTGGTGGATTAGATCGCCTTCGTTCCAGGTGATTGCATCCCCATCTTTCTTTTGACTTTTTGTCACTATTGCCATTAATAAATTAATACTCATATATCCTCCTATCTAAGCATGGAATATTTGTATTCAATTGCTCAACTATTGTATATAGTTCCATGTTTTATATATAATAATCTAATTCAAAGCGATTCAGATGCTATCTTTTAATTTGATTTTTTTTAATATTTCATATTTTACATGCCGAAAAAATGTAAAAAACAATTCAATAAATGTGTAATTAGCAGAATTATTTATACATGCATATCTTTACAAATTTAAAGATGATATTCTAATGGCGAATTTGACTCCACTTTTGTATAATTAATTATATATAGGATGATTGATTCTTACATAATCAATTATGAAAAAAGCTAGGATTTTCATCTTTACCAAAACGATATTTTATAGCACAAAAATATTCAAAATAGATTATATAAAAATCCAAACAATCGTTAAAATAGCTAACTTTTGGAGTCCAAACGCAGATTCCAACTTTTCCAGGGCCGGCTTGGCCGCATTCAAATGTGTTTCACAAGGAGAGTATATTACACTTGCCATATAATTGATAAGTTATTTTATATAATACACATGGGTTTGGCCGAGCCGGGAGCGGGCTAAAATTTCCCCTTTTCCAAATATATCCAAATTAATTAAGAATTCAACCTGAATCCTCTTTGGAGGGAAAAGTTTATTTGGTGTATCTACTAAATTATTTATATAAACAAATTTTAAAATACATATGTGTGCATGACACAATTCTTCCTTATTCTAGACTATTGTATTTTGTATCCTTTTAATATTTATTGTTGACTTTGGTACGTTTGTGCTGTTGATGATTATATAGTAAAATATGAATATAATTTCCTATATAAGGAACAAGAGGAAAGCATAACCCATGCATAACTTATAAATGGTGTTTTTCCACCTAATAAAGGAGTGGGGGTTCTATTGATAAGGTAAATGGCTGTCATAACACACTCACCCCAATACTTCATAGGAACATGAGAGTTAAATTTAAGAGATCTAGCCACCTCTAATATGTCTATGTTTCCTTTCTGCAACACCATTCTGCTGAGGAGTATATACACAAGTACTCTGGTGAATTATGCCTAGAGAAGAAAAAAGATCATTGCATTCTTTACTAAAGAAATCCCAAGCATTGTCAGTTCTAATATGTTTGACCTTAGCATTAAACTGAGTTTCAACATATTTAAGGAATTTTCTAAGAATGTCAATGACTTCTGTCTTAAATTTCATCAAAAAACCCCAAGTAGATCTAGAAAAGTCATCTACAATAGTTAAGAAATATCTTTCTTGATTATAAGTTTCTTTTCTATAAGGACCCCAAACATCTATGTGTAAAAGATCAAACACAACAGAAGTGTATTTAGATTTATTAGGAAAAACAGCTCTAGAATGTTTAGCCAATGGACAAACATCACTCTTATCAATGTTTACACCAAGCTCAGGTAAGTACTTGAATCTAGTATATGACATATGGCCAAATCTTCTATGCTAAACATTGGCTTATGATTTCTGGCTAAAGTATTGCAAGATACAGAATCAGCAACTTTATTACAAGAATGAGAAGAACTAGCAAAAGTACAATTAGTAATATCACTGGGGACTGGCTGGAAGTAGTATAAACCATCTTTCAGTCTACCAATCCCCATGATCATGCCATTCCATGTGCCCTGAATCAAGCAAAAAGTAGGATAGAAGCTTACTAAGACATTATTGTCCTTGGCTAGTTTAGAGACAGATATCAAATTATGATTAAAGTCAGGAACATAAAGAATGTCCTTAAGATATAAATCTGCTCCTATCTTAGACTTACCAAAATGTGAAACTTTACTAATATTCCCATTTGGCAATTTCACAATAGTTAATTGAGCACATGGATAAAAACTATGATCAAGATTAGATATATTACTAATCATATGTTGATTTGCCCCTGTGTCAATGATCCATGCAGTATTACTATTAACAGGAGGTTTATTATCAAAGGATTGAGATATACCTGCTATGTTCACTGTTGCAGAGGTATTCACATTAGATTGATCAGCATTAGATGAACCATGGCCTAGAAGCTGCATCAATTGATTGTATTGCTGTGTGGTAAGACTTGGTGGTGGAGTGTAATTCAAACTTCCAGTTACATCTGCAGTGGTATGTCCTGTAGAAACATTTTCTTGAGAAACCGAAACATGATTAGTCTGATTATTAAAGAATCCTCTTCCAGTGCTGCCTCTACCACCCCTTCTACCACCTCTCCTTCCTCTATTCCAACTTGGTGGATAACCATGCAGTTTGAAACAATTATCTTTAGTATGTCCAGTGTAGCTGCAGTGTTCACAAATAATAGCTGACTTCTCTTTGTTAGATGTGTTCTGTGAACTACTCAAAAAAACCATGGATGAGTCACTCTTGACATTCTGCACAATAATCCCCCTTTGTGACTCATCATTAGCAATCATAGAATAGACTTGATTATTTGAGGGTAATGGTGACATCATCAAAATCTGAGATCTAAGACTGTTGTAACATTCATTCAATCCCATAAGGAATTGCATCATCTTCAACTGATTACAAAAATCAACATAATCTTTTTTGACATGCATATTTTCATTAAACAAACATTTTTAATTCGTTCAAAAGTAAAGGGCATTATAGTTTTTACCTTGTAAAGTTAATAAAAAAATTGAAAAAGAGATGTACATACCAATATACTGAACGTGAGGGGATGTGAATGCCAAATACTCATTTAAGAGAGGTCAATGCAATTTTCCCAAAATTTATGTGTCTTTTTCATATATATATATATATATATAGGGTATGGATCAAATACATACCTTGGCATTAGGTAAGATCTAAGACCCAATCTAGGCCTCTGATTCAATTTGATCCCAAGGTGTGGGTTTATCTCATTTTTCGGATTATATAAATTGTTTTAATGCTGGTAGGGGCATTTTAGTCAGCAAAACGTAACAAACTCATGCTTCCCATAACAGATTCCTGATATTGCTCCCATAACAGATTCTGCTGCCCAATTTATTTTTATTTCTAATTATAATTCGATCTATTTACAGAAATTATCAATTTAATTACCAGAATCTGAGATCTCTTCATCATTCATCAATTCTGCTTCCAAATTCATTTTTTTTTGGAATCATAATTGCGAATTCTGCATTTTTTTCTGCATCATTCATCGCAAATTCTGCATTTTTTTCTTCATTATCAATAGTTTTTTATTAAGTTTTTCATTATATCGTCTGAGTGTTTACGAAAAATATATGTTAATGATGCACATCTACTAAAATGTCAATATACAGTAGATATAAGTGTGATATACAACAGCACATACGCGTAGTTATAGTTGATGCAAGTGATCATGCAACCAGTTTTTGTGTATATATTATACAGTACATTAATCATCAATATACAATTTATTATATTTCATTATACAGTCCATATAACGTGATTATACAGTATGGTATTAAATGCAATACAGAAAGTCAGTTTAATAATTATACAGTCGAATGTAAGCAGGTATCCAGAGAATACAATAGCGATATACAGTGCATTTTAACACGTTATACTTTTTATGATACATTAACTAATTAAGCAATATAGAGAATATTTATTGATATTATACAGCGTGTTATTCAAAAATTAAAACGCAAAATAACAGATTCTTCAAAAATAGATTATTCACAAAAATAGATTCTTCACAAAAACAAATAACAGATTCCTCAAAAATCAAAAATCAAAGCAAATAACAATGATGTAAGCGAAAACATGGGAAAAAATTTCACTATGTCGAAATGACATGAAAATCGCACAGTCATAGCGAAACGGCGTGCTGAACAAGATGCACTGTTTTACAGTGCGGTCTGGTGATTCTAGCCATATGAGATAGTTTAGGGCTTCAAAATTGTGTTTTGTTAGTTTTTAAGGCTTGTAAATAGAAAATACATATTATATAAACCATTATACAACATCTTATACAGTGTGGTATTAGTGACAACACAATTAGTAATTTTTAAACCATCATACAGTAGTTTATAAACCACTATACAGTAGTATGTAAACCATTATACAGTGATTTTTAAACCATTATACAATAGCTAATACACAAATATATAGTAGGGGAGCTTGATATTTTCCGGTTGACTTTTCAGTTCGTGAAAATCTGTCATTTTCATGGCTATTTTCCGATCGTCTTCCCCAGCGATTCGAGCAGCGACTCATGCAACCCACAGCGATTCGACGAGTTAACGCCAATTCCAGAAATTCAATATTTTTAGATTTTGGGTTTGCAATCTCGATTTCCAGAAATTTTTTAGAGTTTTAGAATTTTTTTTGTGATAATCGAACGAAATCTGAGGTTAATACGATTCTATAAATTGATTGCGTTAATCTTGGGCTGAGATTGTGATATTGAAGTGGAGATTTTCGTGGGTATCAGTTTTGAGAGATTGTAGGAGATCATGTGCCGTTATTTTTAGTAAATGGGTGATGTATAATTTTGCCATTTTGTCCATTATACCTCTAATCCCAATTTTCCATTTTTTCCTGCCTGTTTCTTCCTTATTTTTTGGACCGTTGGATTTAATGTATCCAATGGTGTATATTGGGTCTTAGATCTTATCTAAGAGAGGGTATGTATTAGATCTTGACCCTATATATATATATATATATGTATATGTATATGAGAAACTTATATTGTCTTTTCACTGATATTGGTTCTTTGTTCTTTTAATCGTTTTTTTTCTTTTATCATTTTGTATGCTATTTTATTATTTGTTTGTTGATATGAGTTTATAGAGGAAATTCTGCGTATTGTGAACTCGTAACTTGTATTGCGATTTTTAACATTTTGCATAGCACATGAGTTTACGGATGACGAGAACTGCAGAATGACGCAAACATAGTGCCATCCAACGAGTTGAGACTTTGTAGCTTGATGGACTCACGATTTATTGGTCTAGGAATGTAGTAGATATCATTAATTTTTTGGGTTTTCGGAGGTCCCGAAGCAAAATAGAACTTTCTATCCAATTTTGCAGAATATCTTCCGAAATTTCCATCGAAACCCGAAATTTCATGAAATTTTTGTCGAAACAAAATTTCTGGAAAAGTTTAAAAGATTGCGTACCTGATCCCGCAGATATGGAATATGGGCTAAGGAACCCGAAAATAACTTCTTTCCCTTCCGGGACCACGTAATTAAACCACAAAAACCTAAATTGAGCATAAAAGATAAATTTTGAGTAACGAAAATAATCATAGTTCAGATGCAATAAAATAATTAAAAAACATACTTTTTGTACACTGAAATGAGAGAGGATCCTATCTCTTATTGACGTAGAAGGTGACAGATCTCCTTCCTCCCAATAAACTCTCGGAATTGAAAATTCATAATTCTTTCCTCGATGTCTATAGTGATCTGGCCATCAATAAACATCAACTTCATGTACTTTCCAAGAAATATGAGGTCCTTAGGGAGTCCAGCTAGTACAAGGTCTGCACATTTGTCACCTTCACGTGCAAACTTGGCCACTGGAGGTTTTGGTTTGACAGCTGAGTACTTCGACGTCCCTGATTTTTGGTTTCCAAATGATTTGGATGGTCCAATAGACTATTTAAGCAAAGAAAATTAAACGTGAATGTTACACACCAAAGTATATTTAGTAACCTTAAACAATTATTATAATTTATTAATGACTAGCTACTAATTACATACAGGTGCATCAGTGAAAATGATAAGACTTACAGGCCAAGCAACAAAGGTACCCAAAGCATTAAAAATGGTGAGCACTTCATCATTGAGAGGGATGGGTAGGGGTGTATCCTCCTCAACTGCAGTGTTAATGCACACTTTCACAAGGTTGGTGGGTAATGGACGGTTGTGAAATATTCTATCCTTCACTCAATTGTACATCTGTCCTTTAGCCACCACACGATATGACGGTGATGAAAGTGCTAATTGACATGGCTCCTTAACCTATACATATATATATACAATATTATATTAGAAAGTTTTATGTGTTTTACAGAAATAGAGAGTTGCAAGTTACATGGTCAATAAACAAGTTCAAATCATTACCTCAGGAAGCATCTTAACTGGTTTTGGGCAACTATCTTTCAAAGAAATCACCTCATCTTCATGTGGCTGACGCGAGTTAGATGCCTGCATATCATCAAACCGGCATTGCAAGGAGGACAGTGATTCGGAGATGCCACCATGTTTCTCAAGCTTTCCATCTCCATATCTTTAGAAGGCTTTGGATCCGTAAAGTACTCTCTTTGTGAGACCCCAAAGCCAACACTCCTAACGTGACCCAGATGCTCCTTCTGTTTAAGAGCTTTAGCCAATAGATTATCTCAACTCCTCCATTTCCACTATGGCTCGTACTCTCTTGTGAAATGCTCTCCTGTAATAATACATTTAAAAAATAAAAAAAAATAGTGAACTTTGTTTTTTCAAAAGTATTTCAAAACAAACATACAACATATTATAGAGATAAAATTTCAAATAACTCACTATTTCATTCACTAATCTTCTAACATTGGCGTTATAAATTTCATTCTTTTTATCGGAATGTGTAATCCTCCACACAAGTGCTCGTGTCACCTCTGTGCAATCGGACCCCGCATCCCTTCTTCTATTCATCTATATTTTGATATATATTTATTAACAAGGAATTTGTATTAAAAAAATTGTAAGGATTCACTGTTAAATGAACTACGCACCTCAATTTGCTCAACAAGAGCATGTCCAAGATGTGATTTCCTGTAAGGATATTTAGGTTCCTTTGCTCTTTCCTGATTTTTTCTACTTAGTTGTTGATTATTACATAATCAAAGTATTAGTTAAATATATATAAACGCAATAACCAACAAATGAAACCGTAAATTAAAATGACTACTTGGAACTCTTCACTTAGGCGAAGATCTACAAATGTTGTCCAATCATCTTGAGGTATCTCATATTGTGAGGATAGGTTGTAATTAATGTTCCCATCATCATCCCACACCCACGCTCTACTCAAGTAGCTCCTGAAGTTACGTGCTAGCTTCCCAACTTCTACTAGTATGTACTTTTTTCTACTTTTTTCAATATCAAATGCCAACTATAAAAAAAAAACAACAAAGTATATATGAAATTATAATTTAGAGAAAATTAAATCAACAAAAAATACATTAACAATTAGAAACATGATAATATCCAAATTACCGCTATTTCATCCCAAATTGCTCTTTTTGTTGGCGACGGGATGTGTCGCCAATCATTGATGGTAATAGGCACCTTCTACTGAGACAAGACTCCTATATAACCAACAAGTGTTGATTTGTTTGGATCAACTACTTGGTCTCTGTCATTCCAGCCGACAGGTAGCCTTATGCCTTTACTTCTGGCATTGATAACTTTTCTCATAACCGTATCTCCTTTTCAGCACGGCTGTCTGATCCACGTACATCCTCCTCGGGAAAACTTCCAGTAGGATCTGAAGCCATTGACCTACAAAAGCCAAAAATAACAGAAGTTAAATTCATATAAATTTGGCAGATTCATTTGGCAATAATAATTTTAAAATAGATGTAATAATTTAGACGTTAGATTCATTCCCATTATTTTAGAAAAAATTTGGCAGAGTAACGGTGTAAAAATTTATACCAAGTTTTTGACTTAATCTTCCCCCAAACTTGCAATCAACAAAATTCGAATCTTTCAACCACAACAAACCAAATAAACTTAACAACTACAAATATTGATCACCAGTTGGATCACATAAATCACATAAAAATACAAATAAAGCATCATATTTCCAGCAATTAAGTATAAATATTGATCACCAGTTGGATCACATAAAGCATCATATTTCCAGCAACTACAAATATTGATCACCAATTGGAACACATAAATCACATAAAAATACAAATAAAGCATCATATTTCCATCAACTAAGTATAAATATTGATCACCAGTTGGATCACATAAATCATCATATTTCCAGCAACCACAAATATTGATCACCAGTTGGATCACATTAATCACATAAAACTACAAATAAAACATCATATTTCTAGCAACTAAGTATAAATATTGATCACCAGGTGGATCACATAAATCAAATAAAACTACAAAAAAATGCATAGATTATTTCAGAATTTAAAGATAAAAAAATAACTCTATCATACAATTATCAAATAAGTTCAATTACCTTTCATCGTTTCTTTTTATCGTTGGCTTAGCAGTCTTTTGCTTCCTATCGGTACGATCCTTTTTTTTAGTACTCCAACGAACTGATGGATTAATCAATATCCCCTCTTGGTGATCTTGTCGCATATACAATTCATCATAACTCATATCTAAGTCATCATCACTATCAATTGATTGTGAATCACCTAAGATAGGATTTCCTCCATCATCTTCACTTTCTTTATAATCATCATCAATATAAGTATTTTTGTTTGCCGATAAAACAATGGACCACATCTTATCAATAGGATCGGTGACAAAAAATACTTGCTTAGCTTGTGATGCCAAAATGAAAGGTTCATCTTTGTATGCCACCCTTTCAAGGTCTACCCGAGTGAAGCCTATTTCATTATTTTGGACACCATTTTTATTGTCAACCCACCTACACCCAAATACAGGCACCCGAAACCAACTATAAGAAAAAAATCAAAGTATTAGACTAAATCCTCAATTAGGAATATGAAGCTATACTAAACAAAATATGAAAAAAGAAGTATTAAATAAATTGATTGAATATTGTCAACGAAATAAATTATGATGTAACAAGTAAAAATAACACAATTAAAATAGTAAATATTTTTACTTGATAAACTATTCACGAAATTAAGAAATATAATTTTTATTTTAAGGTTTAATGATATCAGAGTTATTTCTTAAAAATGTTCATTTTAGATTCTTAATTATTTGGTTTAGGTATTGTTTTTCTTAATTTGATAGCATTAAAAGTAACATTTCCTCACCATTAGGGGAATTTTAGTCTACTCCTTTTATATATATAAAGAATTATTTTTTTACCCCTATAAACTCCCCACCGTTGAGGGTGAATACGAATCCTGAAGTGGATTTCCGGTCATCGACATCTGATTGAAAGTCTGAGTCATGTACCCGTCTACACTTAGGTTTACCACTCCCATAGATGAGAATCATATCCTTAGTTCTCTTCAGATACTTTAGGATATTTTTCACAGCTATCCAATGTTCCTTGCCAGGGTTTGCTTGAAATCGACTAACAACACTTACCGCGTAAGCAATGTCAGGTCTAGTACACATCATTACATACATCAGGCTACCCACTGCAGATGCATAAGGTATAGTGCTCATTTCTTTTCTATCTTCCTCATTTTGAGGACACATAGATTTCGAGAGATGTATCCCATGCCTCATTGGCAGGAACCCTTTCTTAGAATCCTCCATCCTATATCTTTTTAGGAACTTTTCTAAGTAAAGGGCTTGAGAGAGCCCTATCATTCTATTTGTTCAATCTCTATAGATTCAAATCCCTAGAATATAAGTTGCCTCTCCTAAGTCTTTCATGGAGAAAGTACTCGAAAGCCACTTCTTAACTTCCCTATGAGTAATATGTCATCTACATATAATATAAGAAATTCATCTTGCTCCCACTAACCTTCATGTAAACACATATCTCATCTTCGTTCTTGATGAAGTCAAATCCTTTGACAGTCTCATCAAAATGAAGATTTCAGCTACGAGATGCTTACCTGAGTCCATAAATGGATCTCTCAAGCTTACACACCTTATGAATATCGGCCTCAGATTCAAAACCTTTGGGTTGTTCCATATAGATATCCTCTTCTAGGAATCCATTCAGAAAAGAAGTTTTGACATCCATTTGCCATATCTCATAGTCTAGGTGAGCTGCCATTGCAAGTAGAATCCTTATTGATTTGATCATAGCAACTGGCGAAAAGGTTTCTTTGTAGTCAAGTCCTTCTTTTTGACCATACCCTTTCGCCACTAGCCTGGCTTTATAGGTGTCAACCTTGCAATCAACACCAATCTTTCACTTGTAAATCCATTTGCACCCAATTGGTTTTACCCCATCAGGCCTATTCACAAGTTTCCGGACTTGGTTTGAATGCATCGAATCGATCTCAATTTGCATAGCTTGACCTCATCTTGTAGCATCCACATCTGGTGATCCCAAGTGGCATACGAAAGGGTCTAAAAGGGGGGGGGGGGGTTGAATAGACCTTGAAATGATTTTAAAGCTTAGCGTTCGATTTAAGTCAAATAGTTGCTTAACTGTTTATAAAACCTTTTTCAATGATATGATGTGAATAATAATGTAAGGCAATAAAATAATAAATAACACAAGATCTTTAAAGGTTCACTGAGTGATGTAATTCCAGCTACATCCTTCTTCTCCTTTACACTCGGAGAATTCACTAAGTTGATTATTGAAGGATCATACAGAGGCTTCTACAAAATAATGAATTAGGAAGATGATCTCGAGCTCCTTGATCACACAGACTTCAATTCCAATGAAGATCTTCTTCAACAAGTTTCTCTCACACAGAAATGCTGCTTGTAGAATCAACAACTTTCTCACTCAGATGAAAGAGGTTGAGGGTTTTGTCATGGGTTTGTTTATTTTGGAAAGTTCAAACAGCTTAGGATATCTCAATAAGAGTGTAGGTTCTTCTTGGAAGATGTTTGAGATATTTGTGACTGTCTATGGAATGTATATGAAAAGTTTGTAAGATTTTGGCTATGGAGTTTTTAAGCTTTTCTTGAGAAAGAATTTCACCAAAATTTCTACCTTCTTGTGTATATTCGTCTCTATTTAGGGTTTGCTGAGATGAGGTATTTATAGGTAATTTCTTGGGATTTGTCCGTTGGACACATGTAGGCACGTGCCTCTCATGAACGAGTGAGTCATACCTTTTCTCTAACATTTCTGAAATCCTGCTACACTGATTTGATGTGGCGGGTTTGAACTCTGAAGTTCTGACAGTCTTAATCAGTAGGGTGGCTTGTTCCGTATACAATTTGTCCTTATCACATTTAATGCTCTTATCAAGCTTTTAATGCATTTGAATTTATTTCCCGTTAGAAATAAATATTCGTTGAATGATTGCATTTAAGTCCTTAATGACTTCGAAATTTATTTCAGGTGAATCTGATCCTTGATCGCTTGAGTGCTTTGAGCGCTTGATTCCTTATTCCTGAAATAGTCCTTAGCGATTGGCAGTCGCTTGAGACAAAAACTTCATCTTCGCTTGATTTCAGACACTGATCTTCAACTTTATCTATGACAGAATTAGGAGTTTCTTAATCACGATAGTGCAAGATTGATTCTTTGACTTGAGTTATCAAAGTAATCTTGTATATTGACTCACTGTACTTTGACTCTTGTGCTAGTTCTTTTACAAGGACACATATGGACTGGTGACTGGGTGTGGCGACTCGTATATGGAGGTTGGTATTGACAACAAAGGATCCATCACTTGTCTAGATGAACAAGTGAATTTCCTATAATATTCTAAGTGGTTTGACTAATTTAGTCCTTGGCCAAGACAAGTAAGTAATTAATTAAGAAATGAGTTTCTTGAATTAATTAATCACTAGTCAAACACATTTGAATTATTAAGATTGAATTTACAAGGTTCTCGACAATAAGATTCCTCAATCCTTAATTCAATTGGGAAATTAGTTGATGGAGGAATCTCACTTGCATGGAATGCGCGATTGGAAAGGTTCACTTTGATCGCCTACATCTAGGTCTTTAAGATAAGTAGCTAGAAACTTTTTCTTTGATTTATGGATATCTTATATTTAATGGAGATTAAATAATAAGATGGTTAATTAAAAGTCTTTAATTAATCAAGACAATTTAATTGTCCAAATTAAATCATAAAGGTTATGAACCCATTACTAGTATGTTGGTGAACCTAAAGGGTCACACACAATACTCGGACAAATCCATTTCTTAATTAAGGAAATTTAATTCGAAGTAATTGAGTTAATATATTAATTACTTAGACTAATTAATTAAGACTTTTATTTATTTAAGTGTTGGATAAATAAATTAATTTAAGTTGATAAGATCAATTTAATTAAGCTTAAGTCTAGAAAGCATTTATTTAATTGGAAGTGACTTTTAATTAATATAGTATGGTGGATTAATTATTAAAAGACTATTTTATTAAGCCTTGGTCGAAAATTTGGTGGAGGAAAATAACTAAAGAGTTTAATTAATTTTCTTCTAGAAGGAAATAAGATTTCTTAGAGAGAAAGAAAACTAATTAAAATAGAAGAGTTCTATTTGAGAATTAATTAGTCTTCTATTCCTACATGAAAAAAATTTAATGTAGAAGAGTTCTACATGGGAAAGAATTGCAAGAACTTAGTACTATATATATGACTAGTATGGAACGAAAATATGATGATGACCTTTGAAGCCAAAATTTTTGTTCCTCTTGCATAGAAAATCGTTTCTCTCTCTCTACATACAAGTTCTTGAGTTTTTGATTATTCATCAAGATCTTGAATTCAAGAATTCTTCCAAAAATACTTAGAGAAGTAATTTTTGCTTTCAGCTTAATCCCATACACTATTCCTTAAAGTTAGAATAAATGTTTATAGATCAACCTAGCTAAAAATTATAAACGAGTGGGTATCTGGGGTGTGGATCAACTTTAGAGGAGAAACACTTGGGTCTCTGAAGTGAATCAAGAATCCGATCAAAGGCGTTTTTGGTGGAGGAATTCGAAATCTTCATCAAAGGGAAAAACGAAGGAGTTGATTCAAGGAACGAGAAGCAAGCTAGGGAGCTTACGTTAAGGAAGAAGAAACTCTTCGATTTTTGCAAAAAATCGAATAAGGTAAGATCTTCTTTATTTAAGTTCTAAATATCTAGTGTAGAGATGCGCAAGCCTATAATACGTGATAAGCCCGTAGGATTAATAAACTTGCATGTTTAAATCCTAGAAACTAAAATTTTAATTATTCGCTGTGCTTAGTCGGGCTATATGTATATTTCCCAACACTTCTCCTTCTTGAATGAACTCATCTTCAAGAAAGTGTGCTTGTAAAACTACGATGATCCTCTGATCATCATGCAGGTAGAAGAGGTATCCCATGGAATCCTCAGGATATCCAACGAAACGCCCTTTCAAGGATCTAGCCTCCAACTTTTCCACTTTAGTCTTTGTGACATAGGCCGAACATCCCCAAATCTTAATGTGATTAAGACTTGATTTCCTATATCTCCATATCTCATATGGAGTCTTAGGAACGGAATTACACGGACATCTATTTAAAATGTGTACAGTTGAAAGCAGCGTACGACCCCACAGTGAAATGGGTAAGTCAGTGTAGCTGAGCATGGAGCAAACCATGTCCAACAAGGTTCGATTCCTTCGCTCTGCTACTCCATTTAACTGTGGTGTCGCTGGAGGTGTGAGTTGTAATACTATACCATTATCTTTGAGGTATTCATCAAACCCCGCACTCATATATTCTCCTCCTCGATCAGATCGAAGAGCCTTTATATGTTGCCCAGTTTGATTTTCCACTAAAGCCTTGAATTCCTTGAACTTTTCAATGGATTCAGACTTATGCTTCATCAAGTACACCAGACCATATCTTAAATGGTCATCAGTGAATGTGATGAAGCAAAGGAAACCTGATTGAGTCATTTCTCCAAATGGTCCACAAACATCAGTATGCACTAAACCTTAGATTTGTGAGGCTCTTTCAAAAGTCTCTTTGAAGGGGGATCTATCCATCTTACCTTTGAGACAAGATTCACAAGTAGGCTAGGGATCCAATCCTAATGGACTGATTAGTTCATCTTTCTCCATTTTGTGAATTTTGTATTCACCGGCATGGCCTAATCTAAGATGCCAGATCAATGTTTGGTTAATTCCCAGCCTACTACATTTCCTTTGTATAGTATTTATAGAACACTCATTCTGGACATTAAGATAATACAATCCATTTACTAAAGAAGCAAAGCATACTAATTTATTACCATAATAAATATTGCAATATTCATCAATAAAACAAAAAGTATAACCAAGTTTAACAAAAACGGGAATTGAAATAATGTTTTTAAGCCCATTGGGCAAAACTAAAACATTATCTAGAAATAGTAAATGTCCAGAACTTAAAAGTAATGAGGTAGATCCAATTGAAGTAGCTGCGACGCTTTGCCCATTGCCTACTCTTATCTTCACCTCATCACTGTCTAGCTTCCTTCCTCGCACCAGATCCTGATTCATACAAAAAATGTGAGCACTAGTTCCATAATCAAGTATCCAGGATGGTGGTCCCAAGTGGCATACGAAAGGGTCTAGAAGGGGGGGGGGTTGGAAAGCTGAGCGCTAGGTTAGGCACTAAAGTAAAGATAACTTAGACTTAGTGATTTTAGCAATTTACCAAAGTAGGGTAAAGCTTAGATCGCTTAATCAGGGTTAGCACAGCGGAAATGATTTTAAAGCTTTAGCGTTCAGTTTTGGTTAAATAGTCGCTTAACAGATTAGCTTGTCTTTTTCAGAATAAATAAGAGAATATAAAGCAAGACAATAATAAATAGTAAATAATGAATGACACAACAAATTGTAAGGTTCACTTAGTGATGTAATCCCAGCTACGTCCTTCTTCTCTTTTTTCACTTGGAGGGAATTTACTAAGTTGATTATCAAAGAATCACACAGAATCTTCTACAAGATAGTAAAGAGATGAAAAATGATCTCGGGCTCCTTGATCACACAGATTTCAATACCAATAAAGATCTTCTTCTACAAGCTTCTCTCACTCAGAAATACTACCTGTAAGGGGTTTCAACAACTTTCACACTCAGATGAAAGGTTGAGGGTTTTGTCACACAAGTTTTGTTTGTTTTTGGAAAGATCAAACAACTTGGAATATCTCAATAAGAGTTTAGGTTTCTTCTTTGGAAGATGTTTGAGATATTTGTGACTGTCTTAAATGTATGTAAAAAGTTTGAAAGATTTTGGCTATGAAGTTTCTAAGATTTTCTTGAGAAATTCAGCAAAGTTTTCGCGTGTTTCTTTTGAATATGGTCACGTAAGAAATGGTATCGAATATCAATGTGTTTAGTTTTAGAATAAAGGACAGGATTTTGGGTCATAGCTAGAGCGCTTTGGTTATCACAATGGAATGGGGTAGGACCTAAGATTGTTCTATGATCTCTAAGTTGTTGCCTCATCCAAAGGATTTGTGTACAACAGCTCCCAGTGGCTACATACTCTGCTTCAGCGGTAGAGGTCGCTATGGATTGTTGTTTCTTACTCTGCCACGAAATTAGTCTATCACCTAGAAATTTACATGTACCACTAGTACTTTTTCTATCAATTTTGCATCCTGCAAAATCCGCGTCTGAATAACCAATTAGTTCAAAAGGAGAGTCTCTTGGATACCATAAGCCTACATTTTGTGTGCCTTTTAAGTACTTAAGGATTCTCTTGGCAGCATTTGAGTGTGAATCTAGGATCAGCTTGAAAGTGTGCACACATGCATACCAAAAACATAATATTAGGTCTACTAGCGGTAAGATAAAGAAGTGATCCAATGATACCTCTATAGTTAGTGATATCAATTTTCTTGCCGCTTTCATCTTTATCTAACTTAAGCATTTGGCTTATTGGAATTTTTGAAAATGATGCATTTTCCATACCAAATTTCTTAGTGATATCTCTTTTATATTAAGCTTGGTTTATAAATATGTCATTAGGGAGTTGTTTAACTTGTAATCCTAAGAAGAAAGTTAATTCACCCATCATACTCATTTCAAATTTTTCTTGCATCATTTTCGAAAATTTCTCACACAATTGCTTATCAGTAGAACCAAATATAGTACCATCAACGTAAATTTGGACTAAGAGAATATCTTCATTATGGGTAATTTTAAATAACGTTGTATGAACGCTGCCTTTTGAAAAGCATTTACCTATAAGGAAGATAGAGAGAGTGTCATACCATGCTCTTGGTGCTTGTTTAAGACCATAGAGTGTCTTATCCAATTTGTAGACCATACTTTTCCCATGGTTGTTGATGAATCCTGGTGGTTGCTCCTCATATACCTCTTCTTGGAGTTTACCATTCAGGAAAGCACTCTTCACGTCCATTTGGTACATTGTGAACTTGTTGAATGCAGCAAACTCTAGGAACATACGAATTGCTACAAGACGAGCTACTGGGGCATACGTCTCATCAAAATCAATACCCTCTTTTTGATAATAACCCTGAGCAACTAATCTGGCTTTGTTTCTTATAACAATGCCATTTTCATCTATCTTGTTTCGAAAAACCCATCTAGTCCCAATAACTCCTTAGTGAGTTAGTCTTGGTGCTAGCGTCCAGACCTTGCTTCTCTCAAATTTGTTAAGCTCTTCTTGCATCGCTTCTACCCAACTTGAATCACTGAGCGCTTCATCCACTTTCTTTGGTTCCATTTGAGATAAGAAACTTGCGAACATGGCCTCATTGATTGTATCGGCCTTAGTTCTAACAGGTGTTCCAATATCTCCAATGCTAGCTTGGTGGATGGTCTCTAATCCATTTACGGTCTTCTTGGAACGGGTTGAAAGATTCTTGGTTATCAATCGCTTGACACTCAGTTGTCTCTGGCGCAGTCGCTGCATCATTCATAGTTCCAATTTTCTCTTGATGATCATTCTCTTCATGATCATTAGTGATTCTGACAATATCATCATTAGTAACCTCATGAGTAATCTTAGGATTGGACACAAAGATCTCATCATCACTATCATCACCAAGATTGATTTGTGACGCTTGTTGGGCAAGATCTTTAATTCCTACATCATCAGGATTAACCTTACTCGGTTCTTGGTTAGCATCATCAAACATAACATGAATGGATTCTTCAACCTTTGATTTGATCTTATTTAGGATGCGAAAACTCTTTCCGTTCTTGACATAGCCTACAAAGATTCCCTCATCCGCTTTAGGATCAAAGGTCTTTAGACTTTGGGATCCATTATTATGAATGAAACATTTTGAACCAAATATACGAAAATATGAAATGTTAGGGTTACGTCCCTTCCACAACTCATATGGAGTCTTTTCATGTTGCTTGTTGATCATACACCGGTTCTGAGTGTAGCAAGCGGTATTGATAGCTTCGACCCAAAACCTTTGAGGCAGCTTAGACTCTGCAAGCATCGTCCTAGCAGCTTCTTTAAGAGTTCTGTTCCATCACTCGGCAACTCCATTCTGTTGAGGTGTTCTCGGGGCAGAATACTCATGAAGTATTCCAAAATCTATATAAAACTTCTCAACAAATTGGTTAGTAAATTCAGTTACTCTATCGCTTCTAATTCTTGTCACCTTGAGATCTTTATAAGTTTGCAATTGACGAATTTATGTGAGCTTGACACTAGTTTCATCTTTGGTCGCTAGAAATCTACCCATGTATAGCGAGAGAAATCATCAACTATTACTAGCGAGTACTTTTTACCACTAACACTCATGATTTGAATAGGACCAAACAAATCTAGATGCAATAGTTCAAGAACTCTAGAAGTAGATAGGCATGGTTTCTTCTTAAAAGATGATTTAACTTGTTTACCCATTTGACATGCATCACATAAGTGATTTTTCTGAAAGGAACCCTTAGGTAATCCCTCTACTAGATTTAGCGATATTAATTGGGAGATTGACTTAAAGTTGAGGTGATTCATTTTTCTATGCCATAACCAACCCAATGCATTTTTACTTTTAGCAACAAAGCATGTGGGGTTGTTATCAATTGTAGAATCCCAATCCACTAAATACACATTGTTTGTTCTTTTTCCTCTTAATTTAATAGACTTGGTCTTAACGTCGTTAACATAGCAGAAGTCACTTGAAAATTTTACTTCAAAGCCTTTATCACAGAATTGACTAATGCTCAATAAATTATGCTTAAGACCCTCAACATAATATACATCACTAATCAGGATGTTCCCCCAATGCATGATACCTATACCTTTGGTTTTACGTTTGGAGTTATCACTGAAAATAACTTGAGGACCATTGGCTGCTTGATAATTGATCAATTGATCCTTGGAACCCGTCATGTGTCTTGACGATCCACTATCAAAGTACCAAACTGAAGTATCAGTGTTGGCTCTAGGTACTTGCATTTAAAGGACAGTTCTAATTCTTTTTAAGTACCCATGTTATCTTGGGTCATTCAATGTTAGTGACTTTGGTTTGAATTAAAACTTTAGGAACCCATATTTTCCTAGTCTTCATTGTAGAAATACTGGCCTTCTTGGGTTTCACATTGTGTTGTGTGTGCTTTTTTGGTGTATAATAATATTCTCGATTATCATAGTAATCATAATCATAGTCATAATCATAATCATCATGGTATCGATAGTATGATCTTGATTGCCTTAGATATTGACGCTGGTATTTCCTTGGCACTGGCTTGCGTTGCAGTGGCAAGGGTTACACTTTTGGTGTTGGACGCTTAGCGCTTGATTCACAGTGGTCATGTTTATCCTTAGCCTTTTAAGCGTTTGAATGAACCCATCTTTGTGAATCATTTGCTTTCGCCTTTCCCTTGCCTGAGTCAGCTTTGGCTTTCTCATTTGGCCTCGTATCATTGTCGCTTGGTTCATTCAACGTTTGACTATGTGAATCTTTCTCAACAAAGAAAACACCCTTTCCTTTGTTGTTCGCCGTAGCATTAGATTTATTTGGTTGTTTATCAAATTTATTGCATCCTAAACCGGTCTTTTCACCAAACATTCTTGTTACCTCAGTCACATTATCCAACTTTCTTGAAGCTTTTGATAATGATGAGACGAGCTGCTCTGATTTGGCAAGTCTAGCGATCAGATCAGCTTCTCTCTAGACTATTATATCAAGATCGCTTTTCAATTAAGTAATTTCACTCTCAAGCAATTTATTCTTCTCAATGCATTGTTGCTGAACATGCAACTCTGCTTTGAGCATTACTTTATCACTTATGAGCGATGAAATAATAGCAAAGTGATTTTGATATATTTTGGCGGCATCTTGACAATCTTTATAGTATTCATTAACTTTGTCAAGTAATTCATCATGAGAAATTGGATGAGATAATTCAGTGGTTATCTTAGGGAGCGAATCGTCAGATGCTTCATCATCTCTTGCCATGAGACAAATCAACGCTGAGTCGCTTGTTGGCTCATCATCACTGTTTTCATCTGATGATTCCAAATCCTCTTCAGGTGCAGAGAATGGTTCAGATTCTGCTAATAAACCTTGTTGGCGAAGGTTGCTCCTGAATTGGTTTCTATCCGCATAGTCTTGCCTTGTAGGTTTAGACACATTTCGATAAGGGCAATTTACCTGGTAGTGCCCCGGTTTCCTGCAATTATAACAAAAATTAGTTTTCATTTTTTGTTTAATGGTTAATCGCATTGAAACAACTGGCGCTGAGAGATTCTGAGTAGGAGTTGTAGGCACTTGGTAAGGAACTGGTGCTATGGTTGAGGTGTCGAATAAACTGGCGCTTGATATTGAGGTGCTAGTGCAGGGGGAGGGGTTTGAAATGAGGTTTGTCCAATAGGGTTTCTCTTTTTATATCTTAGAAATTTCATGAATTTTTTGACCAATAAAGCCATCTCTTTTTCTTCATTGGATTCTGTTGATTTCACCTCACTAATCGCTTTACTCTTACTTTTGGTGGTAGCGATTAAAGCTCCTGATTCAGTCACTGAAGTCGATGTGTAGCTGACTTCATCTAATTCGAACTCAAATGCCTTTAATTCTGAAAACACATGTTCTGGAGTAAGAGTCACCAATGTCTGTGATTCTCTCATAGCAACAGTCTTAATCAAATACTTGCTTGGAAGACTTCTGAAAATCTGATTGACCATTTCCTTGTTGGTCAACTCCTTGTCTAATGATGCTAACTCTGTAATGAGCAAAGTAAATCTTGCGTCCAATTGTTCTAGCATCTCATTGGGCTGCATCTTGAAATGCTCAAATCTTTGCATGGCTATGGAGATCTTGATCTCCTTCATTTGTGCTGAACCTTCACACACTAGAGCCAACTTATCCCACATCTCTTTTGATGTTTTACATTGTTTGATTTTTTTCAACAATGCATCATTATCTCCTAGCGCTTAGTAAAGTGCACTTCATCCAACATTATCCAGATTCGCTCTTTTTCTATCATCTGGCGTCCATTCTAACTTGGGGTTTTCAACATAACCATCTGGAGTTGCTTCATCAGCTCCAGGCACTCGAGTTATCACTTTCATGATTTTAATGGGGCCATCTGAAATTACATCACACATTTCATTATCGCAAGAACATAAATACGCGAATGCTCTAAGTTTCCAAGAATCATAGTTTAACTCTACCAACTTAGGCATTTTGTTAAAAGCCATAATGAGATGTTTAAAAGAAAATTTAAAGTGACTAAGTTTTTTTTTTTAAAAAATGGATATAAACAAGCAATTACGCTCGGAAATGCTTAGTTTTCTACTTCAACCGCTCTGATACCACTTGGTGGTCCCAAGTGGCATACGAAAGGGTCAAGAAGGGGGAGGGGGTTGAATAGACCCTGAAATCATTTTCGACTTCAAAAATTCCGTATCACTTTTAAATGTTTGAACGCTTAGAGAGCCGAGCGCTTGGGTCAGGCGCTACAAAAGAGATAACTTAGACTTATTGATTTTAGCAATTTACCAAAGTAGGGTAAAGTTTAGATCGCTTAATCAGGGTTAGCACAACAAAAATGATTTAAAGCTTTAGCGTTCGTTTTGGTTAAATAGTCGCTTAGTGGATTAGCTTGTCTTTTTTAGAATAAATAAGAGAATATAAAGCAAGACAATAATAAATAGTAAATAATGAATGACACAAGAAATTATAAGGTTCACTGGGTGATGTAATCCCAGCTATGTCCTTCTTCTCCTTTTTCACTTGGAGGGAATTTACTAAGTTGATTATCAAAGAATCACACAGAATCTTCTACAAGATAGTAAAGAGTTGAAAATTATCTCAGGCTCCTTGATCACACAGATTTCAGCAGCAATGAAGATCTTCTTCTACAAGCTTCTCTCACTCAGAAATACTGCTTGTAAGGGGTTTCAACAACTTTCTCACTAAGATGAAAGGTTGAGGGTTTTGTCACATAGGTTTTGTTTGTTTTAGGAAAGATCAAACAACTTGGAATATCTCAGTAAGAGTTTAGGTTTCTTCTTTGGAAGATGTTTGAGATATTTGTGACTGTCTGGAATGTATGTAAAAAGCTTGAAAGATTTTGGCTATGAAGTTTCTAAGCTTTTCTTGAGAAAATAATTCAGCAAAGTTTTGACTTTCTTGTGTATGTGCGTATCTTTTAGGGTTTGCTGGAATGAGGTGTTTATAGGCAATTCTTGGGAAATTATCCGTTGGACACATGTGAGCGCATGCTCTTCACGCGGCGCGTGAATCAGCCTTTTCTCTGACATTCCTGAAATCCTGCTAGTTCCAATTGGACAGGGGTAGGTTTGAACTCTAAAAACCTAATAGTCTAGTCAAAGGGTATCTTGTCCACAAGTCATAGTAGCTTATCACATTTAATGCACTTATCAGGCATTTAATGCATTTGAATTTATTTCCCGTTGAAAATAAATGTCCATTGAATGATTGCATTTAAGTCCTTAATGACTTGAGGATTTATTTCAGGTGAATTTGATACTGATCGCTGGAGTGCTTTCACTGACGTATCCCGATCAAGTGAGAGTCATGGAAAATGTCAAACTCACTAAACTTGATACTGTGCATTAGATTACAGCATAATGAAATTACTAAACTACCCTCAATGTCCTACATGAGTTAGTTATAATGCTTTGGCCAAAGACTTATAATTTCATTAGCCTATAATCGCACAGGATACTTTCTGGTTTACTATCGAGACAGTGAATCCCATCTTGGCGATCATTGATCAATTGCTACTTGTCTCATTGATATCGCACTTCGAGGTCGACCCCACCGACAGGTGATATGGGCCTAACTACTCTGGTAACAGATCCAATAATACAAGCACATTGATCATGAACTCTCAGGTCTAAGGCTCACACATACTATTATGATCAGTAATCCAATCATTGACAGTCACTGAGTAAATACCCATGTGATCGGATTACTACGAGCCGTGTTCAAATATGTCAATTCCATTGACATATCTATGATACTTGCTCCCACTATCCCTATAGTGTTCGACTGGCACTCATTGTCAAAGCATGTGTCATACAAGTCGAATCGTAATGCCCAATTAAGATTCTTTGACTTGCGAACCCTTTTAAGTGATAAGGTGTAAGACTCTTCCCATGCCACGTCTTTATTCCATAAAGGGCAAAGAGTCAAACCTTTATTCACATGGACTATATGTTCAATACTTATTTAGATGCCGTAAAGATTTATATGAACAAAGTATAAATGCCTTTATTAATTTCTTTTCAATAGTTTGTACAACATAATAAGATACCCTAATCTAACTATTAGTCCTCATTGGCATCTAAGGTATATACCTAACACTAACTTCTTTTGAGTTCTTGTGGATACTTTCTTTTGCCTTTTCCTCTTTCTATTACGTTGATCATCAAATGAATGATTCATTAAATAGATAGAAGAATCCTCTTCTTATTCGGCCTTATGCGAGCTTATTCAATTTCAAGCTTCTTTGTCAGCCCAGCTAATGAACAATCGATATCATTGATATCAAAGTTCATGATGAAGTAGTAGAAGGATTCAGGGAGCGACCGTAGGATGAGATCAACTTGAAGATGAATATCCATAAAGAAATGCATTGACCTTAGTCTTTCCATTAGGGTCATCATCTTGAGAACATGGTGTCCCACATTCTCTTCCCCTCTCATCCTTGCTTTGAAGAGTTCTTTTGATATGAAATATCTTACGGTCCTACCGTGCTCTCCAAACATTTCTTCCAGGTGAAGAAGTATGTCCCTTCATTGCTCATTGTATCATGTGAACTTTGCAACTCACTACACATTGAGCATAAAATGTGTCCCCTAGCTTTATTATTGTCACAATCCAATTAAAGTGAGCTAGTTGAACCTCATCATCCTCATTCCTCTCAGGAACAACAGGACAATTAGTTTCCAATACATATTCAATTGACTCTTCACTCAGGACATTCCTTAAGGTCGCGAGCCATTGCATGTAGTTAGGTCCAGTTAGAACATTTCTTTCGAGTAATCTCAAAAGTGGGTTAGAGATACATAGGGAAAATATCTGCAGAATTAAACCAGATTAATTAGATTACTTGTTTTGACTTAACCAAGAAAAATTAAGGACTTAAAATTCATCTTGGCTCCCACTGCATTTTTCGAATCCCACACTCCCACGTAAAAATCGGGAATCATCATTGGCATTGATTCCACAGCGAGTATTGAGGTCCTCAATTAATTAGATGGGTTGCAACCTAATAGGTTTCTGGCCCATTAATTATTTGAAGTGATATCTAATATCAATTTATCCAATAAATATTTCAATACCTTTCCCCATAGTTCACCAAGCCACAACCTATTTCTAAGCTCGTGAACTACCCGAGTTTATTCCCACTAACTCCTATAATCTAACATTTGAATTTCACCTTGCAACCTAGCCGGTTTTTAGGGTGAAATATTCTTCGACTAAAGACTTTCATGCACTTAATAAAATTTAAAATTATTTCCAAATGTATAACCCCTATAACTGGGAAGCATTACACATTCGTAGTAATTTTAATTTTAATAAGCTTAGTGGAGGGAGAGGATGTCAAACACCCTTTTCTAACTCGGTATTATTTATTTGGGAGAATTTTGATTCGTCAAAAGTTTTGGTCTCACTTTGCACATTATTCAATTTATATAGCGCTTTTATTCTACATTGATCACGCATTAAAATACTACTAGTAATCATGCCTTTCAATATAAATAAACATGGAATTTAAATCATTAAATAAATAAATTCATCACTTGATCATGGACTTTTACTAGAGGGCCCGAGCCAATGGGCCATCACAAAAGGCATAAATTAAAACTGTTAGGAATTTCATTGTTAGGTGTTTTGATGATGACAAGATAGGATTTCATGTTAGACCTCAAAAGAATGTAAGTTTACAATTTCATAGAATACTTGTATAAGCGTTTGAAAGTTTATTAGTTTGTTAGGCTTTTACTTTTTATCTGTGTAGCTTTTAGACTAAGTATTAGATACCGAGTCGCTAATAGAATTTTAGGTGAGTCTATTAGAGATGAAGTTGAAGATCAGCGTCTGAAGTCAAGTGAAGATGAAGATTTGTCTTAAGCATCCGTCAAACGCTTAAAAGACTATTTCAAGGGCTCAGTGATTTCAAGCGCTCAGCCGACTCAAGCGTCCAGCTTTCAGATTCACCTGAAGGATAAAACCCAAGTTATCAAGGACTTAAATGCAATCACCAACAGACATTTATTTCCAATGGGAAATAAATTCAAAATGCATTAAATGTAAACAAGACAGTATGACTTGTGGACAAGCCACCTTTTTTGACTAGACTGTCAGTTTTTCAGAGTTCAAACATGCTCCTGTCCAATCAGAATCAGCAGAAATTAAGGAATGTCAGAAAAGGGACTATTTGAAGGTCTGCGCGAGGTACACACGCCTGACTTGTGTCCAACGGACAAATCCCAATAGTACCCTTCAGCTATCTCTATGAGAGTGTGAAAAGACGTAAATGTGAAAGAGAGCTGAGAAATAATTTGAGAGAAAAGCTTGCAAACCTCATAGCCAAAATCGTTCAATCAAATACATTCCAGACAGTCACCAGATATCTCAAACCTCTTCCAAAGAAGAAACCTAAATTTTTACTGAGATATCCCAAGTTATTTGAACTTCCCAACATCAAACAAACCTGTTACAATAAACCCTCAACACCTTTCATCTGAGTGAGAAAGATTGTTGACTTCCACAAGTAGTATTTTTTAGTAAGAGAAGTTTGTTGAAGAAAGGTCTTTATTGGAGCTGAAGACTGTGTGATCACGGAGCTCAAGGCCATCTTGGAGAAGATCTTTATTGGAGCTGAAATCTGTGTGATCAAGGAGCCCGAGATTTTTTCACCTATTTACTATCTTGTAAAAGATTCTGTGTGATTCTTTGATAATCAACTTAGTAGTTTTCCTCCAAGTGTTCAAGGAGAAGAAGGACGTAGCTGGGATTAAACCACCAAGTGAATCTTACAAACCCTTGTGTTATTTACTGTTTTATTGTCTTAGTTTACATTATCTAATTCATCCTGAAAAAGACAAGTAAAACGGTTAAGCGACTATTTGACCAAACCGAACTCTAAATCTTTAAAATCATTTTCGTTGTGCTCTCCCTGATTAAGTGATCTCAGCTTTACTCTACTTTGGTAAATTGCTAAAATCATTAAGTCTAGGTTATCTTTACTGTAGCGGCTGACCCAAGCGCTCAGCTTCCTAAGCGTTCTAATCTTTAAAATTGATACGATTTTTTGAAGTCTAAAAAGACTTCAGGGTCTATTCAATCCCCCCCCCCCCTTTTCTAGATCCTTTCGTATGCCACTTAGGACCAACAAAAACTATTTAACATTCATAGGCTTTTTGACTTTATCAATTGTGAACTATTCTATTGCAATTCCTAAAACAACTCATGCATTATTTCTAAGAATATAATAAATAGCCTCAAACTTGATAACCTATAAGATATAAAGGTGAAATAAATAAACCTAAGTCCATGATCGGTGTTACAATCACATAAGACATGCTCGCATCAATTAATACATGCTCGCAACATTTAATACATACTCGCAATATTACATCACTTATGTTGATTATTAAAATTTTAGTCCAACTAAAAAGTATTTTATAAAATTCTCAACCTTTTATACATTCGATATTTCAATTAAAATCATTCTAGTCAAACTAGATGACTTAGATACACGAAATTCTCTACCTTTAATTAAAATATTAGTCCTACTAAAAGAATACATAAAATATGAAATTCTATTTTATTATGATTTAATGCCATCTTTAATTGAAAATAATTTTATGTGATCCAAGAATTAATTATTAATCTATATGAAAAATAATTTATATTCCTTATTCAAAAATTAAGTAATTTCCAAGTCGAGGAAAAATAATAATAATATTTAATCCATAAATTAATTATTAATTTCTAAGAAAAATAACTAATTAAATCTAATTAAATATCTTATTCCAATTAATCTTATTGGGCTCGATTTCATCAAACTCAAGTCACCATCCTTTTGGTCCACTTGGATTTAATTTAATTGGGCTCAAATTAATTAATTAGAAAAACATGCATGTTTTATTAATTTCTTATTGGGCTAAATTTAATTTAAGTCCAAATTCACCAATCTAATTGGCCCATTTAGATTTAATTAAATTAAGTCCAAACTAATTAACAAATCGAAATTGGATAATTTTCAATTGGGTGTAATTTAAATTATTCGTGTCACCATCCTTTTGACCCACCCGATTAATTAAACTTACCTAAAAACTCAAATATCAATTTCGACCCAAACATAGCCCGCTTTAAGACCCATTTCAGTAGGTCGTGTGCCGGAGCACCCGACCTGTCAGGCCATGTGGCTGTGCCGCACATCGTGTGCTGCTGTGCGCATATCGTTTGGGGCTTCCGAGCCCCGTTTTCCTCTGGTTTTCGATTTTTCAATCATTAACAAATATTCCCAGATTTACAATAACTAAAAAATTAAAAATTCTAGGCAAAAACCATAAAAAACGCAGATTCAAGAATATATACAAACATGCTTCAAAAACACATAACATGCATATCTTAAATCACGTAAACAAGATCAAACATGCAAATCAGAGATTGGCTCTGATACCACTGTTGGCTTTCGCGCAAAAATCTAATAAACGCAGCGGAAGGATTTCAAAAATCTTTCATAAAAACCCAAAGTGTTCTCTAATCACATAATTGAATCTAAAAACCGCTTTAACGAATAAATTCAACTTACCCGTTGAAGCGAGGTGGTAGGAGAATCCAATTCTTCTTCAACACTTTGATTTGATGAACTTCTTGAATTCTTCAATCCTCGTATTCTTCAAGTCTTGATTTCTTGAAGATTCTTGAAAATACATCCAAATAACGAAACACATTGTCTCTAAATTATCACGCACGAATTGATGATGAAAAAAATCCCTTTTTCTTCTCTATAGGGCGACGACTAGTGTGTATAGAGGGGGAGGATATTTTTCTTCTTTTTTTCTTGGAGAGTTACAATGAATTGTAAATTATTTTTTTGGTTAAAGTCAAGAAAAGTCTTTTATATCTCAATGACTTATTGATCAAGACAAAACGAAAGAGACCAACATGATCATCCTACTACCCTAATGGGTGTCCTCTAGGACGCCCTATATAGGCCCCATATTTCCTTTTTTTTTAATTAATTCTTTATTCAATTAATAATTTATTATATCCAATAAATAAATTAATTAATCAATAATAAAATTAATTAGATTAATTAATTCATTAATAAATTTCTCTTAGAAATTAATTAACAATTAATCTTATCCATTTAATTAATTATCTTATCCAATAAGTAATTAATTAATTCATTAATTAATTTATCCAATAAATTAAATCTCTCCAAAATAAAATAGAAAATCCTTTTTCAATTTTCTTCATCAATTCTTTAGCGCGACTCTTTAGGTTCGTTTCATTTGGAAATGAAAGGAAACCATAGAAAGTGGATAACACCTAGCCAGTCACGTGGCCCACTTCGTAGCCCAAATGAAATACGAATGAATGGATCATTCTACATCTTCCAATCGTAAATACAGTATATGTATAAACCTTTTGTTCACGTCCCCCGATCAAGTGAGAGCCATGGTTATGTCAAACTCACTAGACTTGACCATATGTTTAAATTATAATAATATGAGATCATTGAGATCGATTTAGTGCCTAACACAATCGTCTCTTTTGCTTTGGCCAAAGATTTTGATCTCTATTTATTTATAATCACATAGGGTACATTCTCGTTTACTTATGAGAGAACAAATCATATTAGATATCTGCTAAAACTACCACTTGCCCATCAAGTTCGCATTTCAAGGTCGACCCGACCAATGGGTGAATTGGGTCTAACTACTCTAGTGAAAGACTTGACGTCACAAGTGCATCTTTAGCCTGATACTTCAGGTCAAAGGCTTACATATACCTATTACGCATAATCAGTTTAATCATTGACAGTCACAAAGTGAAAACCCATGTGATAGAACCGATGCGAGTCGTGTTCGAGCATATCAGTTCCACTGATGTACCTACAATCTTAAGCTCCCACCATCACATAGTGTTCGACTGACACTCCCACGTCAGAGCTAAGATTGTACAAGTATTCGAAATCTTTATTTGCCCGTTAAAAACTTCATATTACTTGCAAACTAGTTTTAGTAATCAAGGTCGATCTCTCTAGTGCCATTCTTTCTATCCCATAGGAAGTAGAGAAATCGCACTGAAAACACGGGTAAAGCGTTTTACACAACTTAGAGATGCAGATAAGAATTAAGTGAAAAACTAAATAATGCCTTTTATTAACAATAATTATATACAATACAAGATAGATGACCTACTCATTCTATCCTCTATGGCATCTGAGGAAATAATCCTAACAGTGTCACCATTACATAATAAAGGGAGCAGGTAAAACAATGAAACACATATGTGCTGATCATATTAAATCTTATTTAATAAATAATTAAATCCAATTTAATTTAAGTTGGATCGAAAATCTAACTCACAAAAAATCAAATCCAATTTAATTTTAATGAGAAGATTAAATCTAATTTAATCAAAGCAAACTAAGTTCACACAATTCTTATGGGCTTATAAGATTAAGTCCAATTTAATCTAAGTCTAATTTAATTTAATTTCATTTGAAAATTAAATTCAATTTAATTTACACAAGGGATTAAATCAAATTTAATACTAGTAGAAATTAAATGCCATAAGAAGAATACAATCTAATTTTATTCATGGTGAAATTAATTTCAACTTGATTTCTAGGGCTTTAAAAGATTAAAATTTATTTAATCTTATCGAAATAAAGACTAACAATATTCCTATGGGCATATGAATCATTGACTAAGTCTAACTTAATCAGGTTCAAATCAAATCTAATTTAATTTGGATGAGTAAATTAAATATAATTAATTATCAACAAAATCAAATCTATTCAATTTCGTTCGATGAATTAAAACTTAATTTAATTTAAAGTGAATCAAATATAATTCAATTTTATTAAATCCAATTTAATAAAGATAAATGATATTAGCACTCCAAATGTGTTATTGACACTCCACTATTCAATACAAATTTCTTGACAAAAATAGTGAAAAGTAGAGCTCCAATAGTTTTCTTGACAAAAATAGTGAAAAGTAGAGCTCCAATAGTTTTCTTGACAAAAATAGTGAAAAGTAGAGCTCCAATAGTTTTCTTGACAAAAATAGTGAAAAGTAGAGCTCCAATAGTAATTTTTGGAGCTCCAATAGTAATTTTTGGAGCTCCAATATCAATTCCCTTTAATAAATTAAGCTTAATTCGATTCACAATTGAGGTTTTGACATTTTCAAGTAAATAGGAGGGTCCAATTACTATAATCGGGTTTGGGTCTTACCCAATTGCTAATTCAATTTACTATTGGGTCCAAGTCCAATTTTAACTCAATCTAATTGAATTTAGTTGGTACGGTTCAAGCCCAATGCCCAATTGAATTTAAATTGATGATGGGTTAAGTTCAACACTTAATTTAATTAATTGTGGTTGGACCATTCCAAGCTCGTAATATAATTAATTCGTGTTGGGCTAAACCGAAGATTCAATTTAGATGATGAGATTAAATACGATTTAATTTTGTCAAGTAAATTAAATTCAATTTAATTAAAACAAAACTAAAATAAATTTAATCTTGAAGAAGACTATTAATTTTAAAAGGAGAAATGAACCCAATTAATTGCTTAATTAGTTATTGAGTCAAACCCAATTTTAATATAATTGAATTGCATTGAGTCAAAACCCAAATTAATTCAATTGGGTGTTATTGGATCAAAGCCCCAAATTAAAACACGTTATTCATTCTAAGTGTTGGGCCAAGCCCAACTTACTCCTTTCACACTGGGCCAAGCATAACACCAAATTAATATCCCTGCATTGGGCCCAACACCCACAAGCTGCTGCCCTAGAGAGGCAGCAGTCGTCTTCTTCATCTAGCCCCGTCATTGACGGCGCCGATCATCTCCTCCGGCGAGTTCTGGCGGCGAAAGTTCATGAGGGTGGCGGCGAGTTCATTGCCGCTTTACTCCACCACATGGCGGCTTAAAACCCAGCCCCCCGCGATCATCTCACCACCAAAACGCCACCAAAACTCCAGCCCCTTCTGATATGACCATGTCCGGCGCTAAACGCCGCCACCTGTGCGCGAAAGAACAACAACATGATGTTCGCGCTGCGCCTCCACCGCGCAACTCGGCAGTTCCCTCTCCGACGAACCTCATACAACCATTAATACCCACAGCGGATGGTGAAGCTTTCGGCGAAGCAATCGGCGATTCACAACTCCTCCATCCTTGGCGGTTTCTCATCAACGTCTGCTATCTCCGGCGGCGGAAAAAACACACCATTCTCAACGATGCATAGAGACGCCACCGGTGATGCGATCGGTGACGATTTTCATGGTCTTTTCCGGCGATTTCCATCGACGCATATTTTTCGATTTTTAGCCCAAAAAACAAATTCAAGAAATTCACAATTTTGCCCAATTCAAATCCTGAAAATCTGAATTTTCAGAATTTGAAAGCAGCTATTAGAAACAAATTCCGACAAACAGATTATCACGCATGGAATTCGTCGAAAATCTTCCTCCTTCATCTCTAAATGGCGGTTAGAAGAGAAGAAGAGGAAGAAAATATTTTCTCTTCTTTTTTACTGTGTAATTTTGGTGGCAACTGGTAATATTTTTTCTAGGTCTAAGTGTTGGAGGATTTAAATAGAATCCTTCTACTATGATCTAGTGCACACGCCCCATGGCCCCATGTGGATGTCGAAGTGGGCTAAGTTGGCCCAGTCAACTTAATCCATTTCAATTTAATTATATTTCATATTTAATCCAATTAAATATGTATGTTATCAAATTAATATTTAATTCAAATAATTTAATTAACCTAGTTAAATAAATTATTCAAATTAAATATTTAAATTAATTTTGTTAGGAATTTCATGTTAGATGTTTTGATGATTACAATGAGGATTATTTGTTAGACCCCAAAATATGTAAGTTTAAGCTTATTTAAGAAACTTGTATAAGTTTCAAGCGTTAAATTTGTAATAGGCTATATAGGCTTTGCTTTGTTTTTATTCTAGATTTGTAGGCTAAGTAATTTTAGACTAAGCGTCTGATTTATTCTGAGTGAGTTTATCAGAAGTAAGGTCTAAAGACTCAAGCGTCTCAAGTCTGAATGAAGATGAAGATTCCTAAGCGTCCGGTTTGTTCAAGCTACATCAAGCGTCAATCTTTGGACAAGAGTAATTCAAGGTTGATTGAGCGTCTATCAAAGGCTTATTTCACCTGAATTTATTTATAAGTCCAGAAGGAGTTTAATGCAATTATTCTCAGTGCATTAAGTGTTAACGGGCATTTATTTCAAAATGCATTAAATGCTGATAAGAGCATTAAATGTGATAAGCACTTTCGGACGTACGGAGAAACCACCCTTATTGACTGTCAACTTTTCAAGACTGTACCACCAACTATTGTGCAGCAGATTTTCAGGAAAAAGGACAAAAGTTGTTCACTTGCGGAAGTAAGAGACACGCGCTCATGCATAGGTCAAACAGACACTTTTTCCAAATATGCCTATAAATAAGATTTCAACAACATGCCACACGACAGAGAACATTTTATCAAGCCAAATTGCTGTCGGATTGAAGTCTCATTTTCTTACAATCTCAGAAAAGCCAGAAGATTCAAAGAAAACATTCCTTTTGTTTTTCTTCAAATTCCTGAGACAGTCAAACAATATCTCAAACATTCTTGTCAAAGAAACCTACACTACTACTGAGATATTCCCAAGTTGTTTGAACTTCATCAAAATCAAACAAACCTCTAGACAAACCCCTATCCTAGTCTCGCTATCTGTGTGAAGTCGAAGTAGGATACTTGCAATATTTCTAGGTGAAAGAAGCAAGGGATTGAAGTGATTTGTAGCAGAAATCTGTGTGATCAAGGAGCTCAAATCATTAACATCCATCTTTCCCTAATTTGTAAAAGATTCTGTGTGATTCTTTGAGAATCATTATAGTGGATTGCCTCCAAGTGTTCAAGGAGAAGAAGGACGTAGTTGGGATTACACCACCCAACGAACCTTACAAACTTTGTGTCATTTACTTTACAGTCAATTTCCTTTTATCATCTCATTGCATAAACTAACTAAGTAAAACACAATCAAACGCTAAGCAACTAAATACACTTTCTGTGACGCTAAAACTTTAAAAGAGAAAACTCCAAAAATTATTCCGCTGTGCTAACACTGATCAAAAGAAGTGAACGCTTAAACCTACTTGGTTATAGTATTCAAATCTTGAAGTCTAAGTTAACTTTCTAAAAATCAAGTCTTCAAATTAGACGCTTCACCAAAGAGCCTATATTTTAAGTGAACGCTTAAGTCAAGCGTTAGATACTTCAAGCGTCTACTTTTCAAAGCGTCCAAATATACCTTTTTAATACAAAACTTTTTGAAGTAAAAAAAAGACTTCAGGCTCTATTCAACCCCCCCCCCCTTCTAGATCCTTTTGTATGCGACTTGGGACCAACAAGTGGTATCAGAGCGGTTAAAGTTGAAATTTTAAAATTTCCAAGCGTAGTTGCTTGTTTAGATCCTCTTTCAAAACCTAGTTGCTTTAAATTTTAAATATGACATTTGCTAAAGTTCCCAAGCTGACCGAATCAAATTTTGACACATGGAAAGTCAAAGCATTTACATATCTATGTTCATGTGATGATGACATGTGTGATATTATTTCAGATGGGCCAATCAAAATATACAAAGTTGTCACTAGAGCGCCTGGAGTGACGGAAGAAACTCCAGATGGTTACGTTGAAAAACCAAAACAAGAATGGTCTTCAGATGAGCGTCGAAGAGCAAATTTGGATAATGTTGGTCGTAACGCTCTATATACAGCTATTGGTGATAATGACAATCTTTTCAACAAAATTAAGTCGTACAAAACCACTAAAGAAATATGGGATAAATTGGCTACAATTTGTGGTGGTTCAGCACAGATTAAGGAAAATAAGCTTTCCATTGCCAAAGAAAAGTTTAATGGATTCAAGATGTTGCCAAATGAAACCTTAGAGCAATTGGACATCAGGTTCACAACTTTGGTTACAAAACTCACATCGTTGGGAATGGATTTACAAAATCGGGAAATGCTAGTAAAAATCTTCGGAAGCTTACCAAGTAAATTCTTGATGAAGACAACTGCTATGAGAGAATCAAATATGTTAGATCTCCTAACTCCAGAAGATGCCTTTTCAGAGCTCAAAGCATTTGAATTTGAGTTGAATTCAGCCAGTGATGTTGTGAGTAGTCCGGTGATTGTATCAGGAGCGCTTATCGCATCAATCAAGGGTAAATCGAGTAATAAAGGAAAGAATTTAGAAATCAATGAGGAAGAGGAGTTGGCCTTGTTAAATAGGTTCGAAAAATTCTTAAAATACGAAAAGAAAGGAAAAAGTTTCAATAACCACGGACAAAGTTCATATCAAGCGCCTTCTCCAGTGCAACAACAATTTCAAGCGCCTCAATATACCGTTCCTTTACCCCAAGCGTCTGTTCAATACCAAGCGTCTAATCAAAATCTCACAGCTCCAGTGGTGTCAAAACTGCACAATGCAAGGTTAACAAATGAACAAAAGATGAAAACTAATCTTTGTTATAATTGCAGGAAACCAGGGCACAATCAGGTAAATTGCCCTTATCCAAACGTATCCAAGCCCACAAGGCAAGATTACGTGGATAGAAACCAATTCAGGAGCAACCTTCGTCAACAAGGTTTGCTAGCGGAATCAGAACCAGTCTCCGCACCTGAAGATCTGGAATCATCAGAAGAGAGTAGTGACGATGATGAACGCATAAATGACTCAGCGCTCATTTGTCTCATGGCCAGAGATGATGAAGCGTCCCCTGAGGTAATCAACGAATTATCTACTCCTCTCTCTTATGATGAATTACTTGACAAAGTCAAAGAATATTATAATGAATGTTAAGAGTCTGCCAAAATATATTAAAATCACTTCACTATTATTTCATCCCTCAAAAGTGATAAAGTAAAGCTCAAAGCAGAATTGCAAGTTCAGAAACAATGCATTGAGAAGAACCAATCGCTTGAGAGTGAAATTATTCAATTGAAAAGTGATCTTGATATAATAGTCAAGAGAGAAGCTGATTTGATCACTAGACTTGCTAAATCAGAGCAGCTCGTCTCATCATTATCAAGAGCGTCTAGAAAGCTGGATAATGTGACTGAGGTAAATAGATTCTTTGGTGAAAGGACCGATTTAGGATATAATAAATTCGGTAAACAACCTAATAAATCTAATGTTACGGCACACAACAAAGTAAAGGGTGTTATCTTTGTTGAGAAAAGTTCAAATAGTCAAAAGCTAAATGAACTGAACGACAATGGTACGAGGCCAAATGAGAAAGTCAAGACTGACTCAGGCAAAGGTAAGGCCAAGGCAAACGATTCACAAAGACGGGCTCATCCAAACTCTCAAAAGGCTAAGGATAAGTCTGATTACTGTGAATCAAGCGCCAAGCGTCCAGCACCAAAAGTGCAACCCAAGCCATTGCCAAGGAAATACAAGCGTCAATATTCAAGACAGTCAAGATCATATTATCAATACAATGATAATTATGATTATGACTATGATCATGATTACTACTATAATCAAGGATATCACTACACACTCACAAAGCACACACAACACAATGTGAAACCCAAGAAGGCCAGTATTCCTAAAATGAAGACTCGAAAAATATGGGTTCCTAAAGTTTTAGTTCAAACTAACAATGCTGCTAATGAGAAAGGACCTAAGTCACAATGGGTACCTAAACAGAAATAGAACTTCCCTTTTGATTGCAGGTACCTAGAGCTAAAGCCAATACATCTGTTTGGTACTTCGATAGTGGATCGTCAAGGCACATGACGGGTTCCAAAGACCTTCTAGTCAACTATCGAGCTACCAATGGTCCTCAGGTTGTATTTGGTGACAACTCCAAAGGTAAAACCAAAGGTATAGGTACTGTGCATAGGGGGAACATCATGATAAGTGATGTTTATTATGTTGAAGGTCTAAAACACAATTTATTAAGCATAAGTCAATTATGTGATAAAGACTTTAAAGTCATGTTCTCAAGTGACCGTTGCTTTATAAATGACGCTAAGATTAAGTCTACTAAATTGAAAGGTAAAAGAACAAATAACGTATATTTGGTAGATTGGGATGCAACAATTGATAACAACCCAACATGTTTTGTTGCTAAAAATGAATCTAAAACGGGTTGGTTATGACATAGAAAAATGAATCACCTCAACTTCAAAACAATCTCTCAGCTTGTAAGTCAAAATCTTGTAGAGGGATTACCAAATGGACCTTTTCACAAGGATCGCCTTTGTGACGCCTGTCAAATGGGTAAGCAAGTGAAATCATCTTTCAAGAGAAAATCTCACCTATATACCTCCAGAATACTTGAACTACTTCACATAGATTTGTTTAGACCCGTTCAAACAGTCAGTGTGAGCGGTAAAAAGTATACGTTGCTGATAGTAGATGATTTCTCTCGATTTAGTTGGGTGGAATTTCTTTCATCCAAAGATGAAACATGTGATAAGATGACAACGCTTATTCGGAAACTTCAAATGTTGAAAAATCTTAAGGTTGCAAGAATAAGAAGTGATTGCGGAACTGAGTTTACTAACAATATTGTTGAGAAGTTTTGTGCAGAGAATGGAATACATCATGAGTATTCAGCTCCCAGAACTCCCCAACAAAATGGTGTTGCTGAGCGCCGAAACCGAACGCTTAAGGAAGCTGCCAGGACGATGTTAGCAGAGTCCAAGCTTGCTCCTCGTTTTTGGGCCGAAGCGATCAACATTGCATGCCACACTCAGAATCGCTGCATGATCAACAAACAACATGGAAAAACTCCATATGAACTATGGAAGGGACGTAAGCCTAATGTTTCATATTTTCACGTCTTTGGTTCAAAATGCTTTATTCGTAATAATGGATCCCAAAGCCTAAAGACATTTGATCCTAAAGCAGATGAGGGAATCTTTCTAGGCTATGCCAAGAATGGAAAGAGCTTTCGAATCCTAAATAAGATCAAGTCAAAGGTTGAGGAATCCATTCATGTCGTTTTTGATGATGCTAACCAAGAACCGAGTAAGGTTAATGTGAATGATGTAGGAGTTGAAGATCTATGTCATCAAGCGTCTAAAATTATCATTGATGAAGATACTGACGATGATGATGAGGTCTCAATGCCGCCTCCTAAGACTACTCGTAAAGATTCTTTAGATAACATTGCAAGATATGCTGATGATCATGAAGAGAATGATCATCAAGAGCAAACAAGGAACTGTGAATTTGAAGCGCCTACGCAAGAGGATATTCAAGTGTCTGATAGTCAAGCGCCTGTTCAACCTCTTAACCCTTTCTAACCAGACCAATTATGGCTACGGAATCATCCACCTGAGCAGATCATTGGAGATATTGAAGCGCCTGTTAGGACTAGAGCCGCTACATTTAATGAGGCCATGTTTGCTAGCTTTCTATCTCAAATGGAACCTAAGAAAGTGGAAGCGCTAAGCGACCCAAGTTGGATTGAAGCCATGCAAGAAGAGCTACATCAATTTGAAAGAAATAAAGTTTAGACACTAGTACCAAGGCCAACTCATCAAGGAGTAATTGGAACTAGATGGGTTTACAGAAACAAGATGGATGAAAATGGCATTGTAATAAGGAATAAGGCCAGACTCGTAGCTCAAGGATATTGCCAAGAGGAGGGTATTGACTTCGATGAGACATACGCTCCTGTCGCACGTCTTGAAGCGATCCGGATGTTTCTAGCGTTTTCCGCGTTCAACAAATTCGTGGTATATCAAATGGACGTGAAGAGTGCTTTTCTAAATGGTAAACTCCAAGAAGAAGTGTATGTGGAGAAACCACCAGGATTCATCAACAACCATGGTAAGGGTATGGTTTATAAGCTAGACAAAGCACTTTATGGGCTTAAGCAAGCACCCCGAGCATGGTATGACACTCTCTCTATCTTCCTTATTGGTAAAGGCTTTTCAAAAGGCAGTGTTGATACAACATTATTTAAAATTACCAGTGACGAAGATACTCTCTTAGTCCAAATATATGTTGATGATATTATATTTGGTTCCACTAATAAGCGTCTATGTGAGAAATTTTCGAAAATGATGCAAGAACAATTTGAAATGAGCATGATGGGTGAATTAACTTTCTTCTTAGGATTACAAGTTAAACAACTCCCTAATGACATATTTATAAACCAAGCTAAATATACACGGGATATGATAAAGAAATTTGGTATGGAAAATGCATCATCTTCAAAAATTCCAATGAGCCAAACGCTTAAGTTAGATAAAGATGAAAGTGGGAAGAAGGTTGATATCACTAATTATAGAGGTATCATTGGATCACTACTTTATCTTACTGCTAGTAGACCCGATATTATGTTTTCGGTATGCATGTGTGCACGATTTCAAGCTGATCCAAAAGAATCACACTTAATTGCTGCCAAAAGAATCCTTAAATACCTAAAAGGCACACAACACGTGGGCTTGTGGTATCCAAGGGACTCTCCTTTTGAACTAATTGGTTACTCAGATGTAGATTTTGCAGGTTGCAAAATAGATCGTAAGAGTACTAGTGGTACATGTCAATTTCTAGGTGATAGGTTAGTTTCATGGCATATATAGTAAGAAACAACAGCGCATAGCTACCTCCACAGCCGAAGCCGAGGATGTAGCTGCAGGAAGTTGTTGTGCACAAGTGTTATGGATGAGGCAACAACTTAGAAATTATGGAATAATCCTAGGTCCAACTCCTATTCATTGTGATAATCAAAGCGCCCTAGCCATGACTCAAAACCCTGTTCTTCATTCCAGAACCAAGCTTATTGACATTAGATACCATTTTCTTCGTGACCATGTTCAAAAGAAAGATATCTCCATACATTTTATTGGAACTGACAAACAATTAGCAGATATCTTTACCAAAGCGCTAAATGAACAACGTTTTCTCACTTTGAGAAATGAATTAGGTATGATCGATTTAAATGCTTAGTCACTACGCATCATACTTTATTAGACATGTAATTTAGGATCTACCTCATTTATGACAAAATAATTTTGAAAGTGTTACAAGTTAACTGATGTAGGGGGAACCTCAAAAGTATACTTGAAACAAATATGCAAGCGTCAATGATCAAAACTTTCTCATATGCATGATCATCAACGCTCAACATTATTTATGCATAAAATATTGGACGCTCAAACATAAAAAGATTTTAAATTCCAAGCGTCTCATTCTCCAAAAAGATCAAAACGATTTTATAATATCAAGCGTTATATGTGTTAAGCATTGAACCAATTCCATTCAATACTTTAACATTAAAACCTTTATAAAATTCATGCATAAATTTGACACACTTCTTGAGAAAGTAGATAGACTCAATAGTCTATATTGTACTCTATCTGCACATCCCTATCACATGAAACTAGGTGGGTAATCAAAAACTTTTCAAAATGACAGTTCAGAAAGAGCACGTGTCTGTGAAAGTGTTAATGTATCACAAGGCGCGTGTACTACCCTCTGAAAATCCCAAACGTTTTTAATTTTTAACTAGGATGTCAAATTTTATTTACGGCAGTTACCTCATGTAACCTCCCTCTTTTACTTAAAATTCGCGTCCGTATTTCAATCTGTGGCTGAGATTAAAATAACTTTACACGTGTCTAAATCTTGAAGAGAAGAGAGAACATAATTTTCAAAATTCCTTTACTGATTCAGTTAAACCTTTTTTTTTTGCATACGAAGTTATTCACCATTACTCAAAAACCTTCTGCAACTTTTACTCTCTCTCAAAGCAAAAGAAAATTTCAGTTCATTCCTCTAAACCTCAAATGGCACCAAAGAAAGCTACAGCTTCTACCGTTGAGGCAGTCGTCAAGGTCACTGAGGGTTTTATTGTTGATTGGAAATTCTTGTACGAGCAGCCCCAGATTAACCTGCATGATATGATGGATATGGTTACCAAGGCTGGGCTCAAGACTTTCTTGACTAAGTATTCATATTACTTTCCCATAGAGGTTGATACCTTTTGGAGAACAGAAAAACTCTCTGAAGACCAAAAGTCTATTTCTTGCCTGATCCCTATGTCCAAGAAACAGCCCGCAAAGGAGTTCATGCTATCTGCTGACTCCATTGCTCAGAACTTCAGTCTTCCCAATGAAGGTGACTCGCTGGATAGTGTCACTCTGGTACAAATCAAAGAAGCATGGTCAGTCATGAGGGCTTATGATGGAGTATCCTACACTCAGTACTTTGAAAAGAAAGATCTGGTATCTCAGTACCGGTTATTAGCTGATTTCTGCAGTAAAATTGTTGAATGCAGAGTGGGAACGTTTGACAAGGTCAACCCAACCCAATTCCAGATGATGACCGCTATACTCCTCTCCATCAAGATCAACTGGAGTGAATATATTTTTGGGAGATTTAAGGATTGTTTGACCACTTCTAACAAGCCCTATGGACTCGTCTTGAGTGGCCTTCTGTACAGATCAGATTGTGTCTACTCTTCTGGTCTTCCCCTGAATAAGACCAAGTTTCTGGGAAAAAGGATTTTAACAAACCTTTTCAACCCTCCCAAAATTAGTGGTGCTGCAAAACCACTGTCTGAGCGTCAGATTGTACGTGAAGAGTCTATTGAAGAGGCGGAGCGTTCAATTGAACAGGAAGCCGTGAAGCGTCCGACTACTACAAAGAAGAGGGCTCCAAGAAAGCCTAAAGTCAAAGCTGCTCCTGCTCCTGCTCCTCAGTTAGTTGTTGAGGAAACTGATGAGGATGCTCTGGACAAGTTACCTTAGTAGCGGAGGAAGCTGGAGGGGATCATTAAACAAATAGATTTTGATGAGCCAACTACTGCTCCTCCTGCTCAAGCGCCTAAAATCGTTGAAGGAGTCAACGTGAAAAAGATTTTCAAGCGTACCAGGAGACGCAAGCATCAAGTTGCCCCTGTTCCTGAAGAGCCTGAGACAGTTGAGCCAAGCGCTCAAGATTCTGCTGTTGAGATAAGTTCTCAGGGTAAGTTTATTTCTTCCCACAGCGTTTCTTTTCCTACATCTGTAGAAGATCCTGCTCTTATAGAGGATATTTCTCGTGCTACAACTTTAGTTCCAGTTGCTGCTGAAGCGTCATCAGACATCCACCTGGATGTAGATTTAGAAACAGTGGTGGCCATTGCCAAAGATGTTGCAACAAGTGTTGCATTAGATGCCGAGGAACCTACATCGGAAGGTGTCCCACTACCATCTGTGTCTGAAAGTCAATTAGAGGCTATAACAGAGGCACGCTCAGAAGGTCAGAGCGCTACTAAAGACGTTTCACAGCCAAGGCAATTCTTTATGCTGGATCCTCTAAAGACGATTGATCACTCAATCAATTATATGCCCGCAGCACTTCAAGAAGATTTTATTCCAGCAGGCTACAACGAAGATATATATGTTGCTGCTGAGCAAGAGATTGCCACACTAATTGAAGTTGGCACTCATATTAAAAACACAATCTTTAGTAGTGAGTCGTCAGAGATTGAGAGACAGTATTACCTTGCTGTTCAGCATGCTCGCACTCCTGATCAGATACCTTCAACTCTCATTCTCCAGCAAAACAGTAAAGGAGGAAGAACTCCGCGATGTGATGTAGAGCTAGACTATTTCTTAGATCATGACCATAGCAAGTCTACTGGTTTTGCTCTGAGGGACTACAACATTCGTGTGTATGAGCCTCATCGCCCAAGCTTTCTAAATCCTTCGGAGGCTGTCTTGAACAGTCTACACACATTTTCCTCATATTGCCCATAGTCATGAAAATTTAAGTTTAAACAATCCACTCCGTCTATGGAAGAACAAAGCAGTTCATGCCGGTGAGCGTCTAGCATCTCTAACAGACATGATCCAGACAGAAGCTGATGCGTATTTTGATAGCGTCTGGAATGCTAATTAACAAACTGATAGATACCGATTCGAGTCTATCAGAGACATTCGTCATGAAGGCATTAGAGCAATTGTAAACTCTGGCACAGACTACTGCATGAACGAAGTCAATTGGGTTGAAGCGTATGTTGGAAACAAGTATACCTTCACAGAGTTAGTTCAAGCTCCCCATTTGTTTGGCATAAGCATGCATGACAAGAAGCGTCAGTTCGCCAAGTATTGCCTGCAGAAGCATCAACAGAGAGTTGGACCTGTTCTCAAGCTCCCCATTATTCGTCACCAGATTGAACAGTGTCTGCGTCAAGAGCTTCACAGATTATCCATATCATCTCTCTTGTTAAATGCTCAAGCGTCTATCAGTGGCAGTTCAGTCATTACAAGTCTGAACTTTGCTCCAAGCCACTGTGAAGATAATTTTAATTTGATGGTGAAGATTATGACTCCTCTACAACATTTCGACCGAATCTTCACTACAAATCTCAGAAATTGGAATGGCTCAGTCATCAATTCTTTTAGAGGATATCCTTTGCTCCCTTCTATCGCAGAGAGGTACTCAGTCATTATGAATATGTCCTCTCTTTGCTCGAAAGGAATCAGGGAATAGCTCAAGCTATATATCCTTATTTAGAAGAGTACTACGCTGCTTATGTGCCTGAAGCTCAGCGTATAAAGACTCTTCCGATTGACTGCTTGATAGGATTTTCAAGACAATACACTCCAGATTCTATCTTCTCTATCTGTCAAGCGCCTTCCAAAGTCTTTCCAAATCATGTGCTTGATATTCTTGGTCCAATGCACATCAGGGCCATGGATAGTCCCCTCCGCACGTTCATCACTGGTACCTGTCTTTCAAGATCCAGATTGACAGAGCTTCTGGAAGCGTCGACCACCTCCATTGCAGACTTAGCTTCTTGGAACTTCCAATTTGATGACTTTCGCTAAACAGAGTCAACACTTGAGGAAGCGCCTGCTAAAATATCTGAAGCGTCTACTTCCGAAGTCCCCAGTGTTCCAGCGTCTGCTGAAGAACAAGTTCAAGCGTCTCCACAAGAGGATATTCCTGACGCTCAAGAACCTGTTGCTTTGGATCTCTCATATCAACCTCCCCTCGACTTTCTCAAACATACATCTCGATTTAAGAGACCGGCTCCTCAAGCGGTTCCTTCTAATGAGAGTCAGTCTTTCATCCCTTTGCTCAAATCCATTTTGGAGGATATTAGTGACCATACAGCTCAAAATGAAGAACCCCTCCATTGGATTAAAGAAGATTTGGCAAAGATTGAGTCGCATGTTATGAGCACCCAAATTGCTCATATGCGCAGCTCGGCTCAAGCGGCAGTTGGTGAGTGCCGACAGGCTTTTCAAGATATGCATGATGCAACTCACGCAAACCAACTGGCCATGATGGATGAATTAAACAAGCGCCTCGAGACCCTAGAGACATCTGTCAATGATCCTACCAGCGCCAAGCTACTTGCACTACAGGAACGATTTGACAAGCGTCTAGATGATATTACAGACTCAGTGTCTCAAATTGCTCATCAGGTAAGTTTACTTACAGATCATTTCTTCAAATCTGATGATGGCAATAAGGGGGAAGAGAATAAGAAGGAAAGACAGAAGAAAGGCGAAAAGAGGAAAGCGTCTAGTTCAAGAGCTCAAGAACTCCCTCCTCTGCCTAAGCGTCAAGAGTTAACTCCTGCTCCTTCTGCACTTGGTCTCCCATCTTAGATACCTAACGACCCTGCTGGAGCGTCTAGTAGAACGCTAAGGGAAACTCCAAGAGCGTTATATCCAAATCTACCTATACCTACAAGAGCAAGGTTAGAGCAGTTCGACATACCTCTACAAAGAGCTTCAATTCCAGAACTAACTGATCTACGAGTTCTAGCTGACGAGAGGCGAATGTCTGACTTCGACCAAACTTTCAGAATTTGCTTAAGGTATATAGGTATTGATCTGTCTGAATGGGACAGACATTTCATAGCCTTCAGAAAGAGACAATTAGAAGAGAATAAGTTCGTGATCAACAGTGATCATGAAGCGATGATGACTTTGGACGATAACTTAGCTGAAGCAATCCGAGCTGAAATGCCAAGCCGATACAAAATCAGATCAAGTCGTTAAAAGCATCATGTTTGCATTATCTATATTCTTGTCTCTTGTAGATATTTCTTTTAGTTGTAAAAATGCTTGTAATCTCATTGATATATATATAAAATGCATTTTTCCAGCTGAAACATCTCGTTGAAGCATAACTGTTTAATCTAACCAAACTAACTTTCATTTTTGGATGTCTAACTCTTGAACTATAAAAGAGTAAGTATTGCTATCATCAAAAAGGGGGAAATTGTTAGGAATTTCATGTTAGATGTTTTGATGATGACAATGAGGATTATTTGTTAGACCCCAAAATATGTAAGTTTAAGTTTATTTAAGAAACTTGTATAAGTTTCAAGCGTTAAATTTGTAATAGGCTATATAGGCTTTGTTTTGTTTTTATTCTAGATTTGTAGGCTAAGTAATCTTAGACTAAGCGTTTGATTTATTCTGAGTGAGTTCATCAGAAGTAAGGTCTGATGACTCAAGCGTCTCAATTCTGAATGAAGATGAAGATTCCTAAGCGTCCAGTTTGTTCAAGCTACATCAAGCGTCAATCTATGGACAAGAGTAATTCAAGGTTGATTGAGCGTCTATCAAAGGCTTATTTCACCTGAATTTATTTCTAAGTCCAGAAGGAGTTTAATGCAATTATTCTCAGTGCATTAAGTGCTAACGGGCATTTAATTCAAAATACATTAAATGCTGATAAGAGCATTAAATGTGATAAGCACTTTCGGACGTACGGAGAAGCCACCCTTATTGACTGTCAACTTTTCAAGACTGTAGCACCAACTATTGTGCAGCAGATTTTCAGGAAAAAGGACAAAAGTTGTTCACTCGCGGAAGTAAGAGACACGCGCTCATGCATAGGTCAAACAGACACTTTTTCCAACTATGCCTATAAATAAGATTTCAACAACATGCCAACACACGACAGAGAACATTTTATCAAGCCAAATTGCTGTCGGATTGAAGTCTCATTTTCTTACTATCTCAGAAAAGCCAGAAGATTCAAAGAAAACATTCCTTTTGTTTTTCTTCAAATTCCTGAGACAGTCAAACAATATCTCAAACATTCTTGTCAAAGAAACCTACACTACTACTGAGATATTCCCAAGTTGTTTGAACTTCATCAAAATCAAACAAACCTCTAGACAAACCCCTATCCTAGTCTCGCTATCTGTGTGAAGTCGAAGTAGGATACTTGCAATATTTCTAGGTGAAAGAAGCAAGGGATTGAAGTGATTTGTAGAAGAAATCTATGTGATCAAGTAGCTCAAGTCATTAACATCCATCTCTCCCTAATTTTTAGAAGATTCTGTGTGATTCTTTGAAAATCATTTTAGTGGATTGCCTCCAAGTGTTCAAGGAGAAGAAGGACGTAGTTGGGATTACACCACCCAACGAACCTTACAAACTTTGTGTCATTTACTTTACAATCAATTTCCTTTTATCATCTCATTGCATAAACTAACTAAGTAAAACACAATCAAACGCTAAGCAACTAAATACACTTTCTGTGATGCTAAAGCTTTAAAAGAGAAGACTCCAAAAATTATTCCGCTGTGCTAACACTGATCAAAAGAAGTGAATGCTTAAACCTACTTGGTTATAGTATTCAAATCTTGAAGTCTAAGTTAACTTTCTAAAAATCAAGTCTTCAAATTAGACGCTTCACCAACGCGCCTATATTTTAAGTGAACGCTTAAGTCAAGCGTTAGACACTTCAAGCGTCTACTTTTCAAAGCGTCCAAATATACCTTTTTAATACGAAACTTTTTGAAGTCAAAAAAAGACTTCAGGGTCTATTCAACCCCCCTCTTCTAGACCCTTTCGTATGCCACTTGGGACCAAAAAATTTCATCCACTTAATTATTTTTTCTATCTAATGACAAATTACCAAAATGCCCCTCCAAATACACAAAGTGATTTCCCTCTCATTTCTGTTAACAATACTCTCTAGGTTCATCATGATTGGCAATGGGAGGATACCAAAGGATATGGGTGACACCAAGCCAGCCTTGTGGCCCCACATCATAGCCCAACCAATTACTAATGACTCTGTCATTACAAACCTCTTGACTATGAATTCCGTATGAGTATAAGCCTTTCATTGTTGTACCCCGATCGAGTGAGAGTCATGCAATATGTCAAACTCACATAACTCAATGCTATGCTTCAAATCAAAGTAACATGAAATGACATAACTGTTCTTCGTGTTCCAGACGAGTCAGTTCTATTGCTTTGGACAAAGACTTTCATTTCAGTTACCTATGATTGCATGGGGTATCTGCTCGTTTACTTTCGAGACAGTGAATCCCTTCTTGGCTATCACTTCACAACTGTTACTTGCCCATTGGGATCAAACTTCGAGGTCGGCCCCACCATTGGGTGAATTGGGCTTAACTACTCTAGTAATAGATCCAACATTACAAATACATCCTGATAATGAATCCTCAGGTCAAAGGCTCACGCATACTATCATAGTCAGTAATTCAATCATTGACAGTCACTGAGTAAAAACCCATGTGATCGTATTACTACGAGTCATGTTCGAATATATTAACTCCATTAACTATATCAATAAAACTAGCTCCCACTACCCAATCAGTGTAAGACTAGCACTCCTTGTCGAAGCAAGTGTCATACGTGTTGAATCTTAATGCCCAATAAAGAATTCTTAACTCGCGAACCATATTATAAGATCGAGCACTTAACTCCACCAGTGTCTCCACACAATCAAATAAGTGGTGGTGAGCACACCTTAATCTTAGGGACTTGTTTGTTCAATACTGTGGCGCCCACCGACCACCTGTGGCCCGCCACACTGCGACGCCAGCTCGATCCAGGAGACCGCCCCTTTTCTAACCCGCGCCTAGCGTTAGAACTTTATGAAATCTTTATTTACCGAAATTAAACTTTTACATTCCAAATAAATCGACAATAAATTCCTCATCAATCTTACATACCCCTATTATACATTCCAAAAACATAACTCCCTCTAAGAGCAACGATCCAATGCTTCCTTTGCTCCTCATTTCTCCCTTTGTACCCGACATACTCAGTTCATATGAAAAGGAAGAAAGAAGGAGAGGTGAGTCCAAATGACTCAGTGAGGTATGCTAATGGTTTGCTTTACCTTTATCTTTAGAATGAAATCTGCAGCGGAAGATTACAAAATAAATAAGATCACATGTATCGAGCGAATCATTAAAGAAAACAAACACATATAACAAAACCAGAATAAACAACTCATATACTTCATATTCATGTCATACGATTGTGTTCCATCTCCCAACTGTCCCATACCCGCGGGAGACTTCACACCTTTTGAGATTTGCAGGTGTTGGGATTCTAGTAGTGGCTCCTACAGATTCAAGAGGTGGCCCCGCCATCGCGTGACACTTTGTCCCGTATAGCACTTAGCCAATCAATCATCAAGATATCGAAAAGATAATTGCAGCACAACAAGGGAATAACAATTAGGTAAAGCAATTAAAGAGTTTCAAGGAAAAGAGAAACCCTCACAATAACAATCCAACGTCGTCGTCTCGTCTCTAGGAATAACGAAAGTGTCCTGTGGTCCCAACATAGCGTCATTTTCCAAACTATAATAGTTTATAACCTAACCAAATATAGCAAGTCATACTACAAATATTTTAGAATATAGACATATAGGCAATTTTGTTGAAACTAGCCTCAAGCAAGCTACATATTGGCACATCTTTACCACAAAAATTCTCATAGATTCCAAGGCAAATATTTTGTTCTCAAATTTTGTAGAGATAGAGGTGTAACCTGGACGAACATGCCATAAAAATATCAGCTTTAATTGACATCTTTAGATAGATGATTTACTCACCAAAATAGGACTGACCCGGGAGATTTTGCAGGACCGGCAGTCCAGTTTCAAAGAGGTTTATAAAATCCCCTATTCATTTATAAATCTTAAAACTTTGGTGAAACACTCCCAACACATATATAATCGTATGGTGAAAGTTTAGAAGTGAAAGGATAACTTGAAGTATGATAATTAAGCTTAAAACAGTGACTTTTCTGAATCCCAAAATCAGACTGGCAGTTTCCTTCAAAGATTTTTACAAAATTCCAAAGAACTCTAATACTTACCAAATTTTCCAGAGATGTTAAACACATAATCAAGTTGTTTACACCATAAAATAATTGGGCTTTCGAAATACAGAGCCCAAATAGCCCAAATTGTAGAAATTCGAAAAGAAGGGGCTGTGTTAATAAAACCCAAGAATCGAATCTGAAGAAATAAAATATGATCCAAATAGACAATCATCTGCAGAAGCGCGCTAATTCAAAAATATTTGAAAGAACAGTTGAAGACGGTTGAAGGCGGTTCCCGAAGAAAAGGAACGTGGATTCCTTCAAAGACCAATATATATACAAGCCATGGACAAAGAAAAAGACATCGCAAGATCACCACACTTCTGCATTTTCGTTTTCTTAGGAGTAGTTCATAGCGTAATGTAGGAGTAGCTCTTAGCATAATTTAGGAGTAGCCGTAATGTAATTTAGTATTAGATTCGAAGGAATTTGCCTTTTCAAGGCTTGTATCGGCATTCGATTGCCTGTAATTTTTACGAATCGAAAACTTTCATGGAGGTGTAAATTATCGTTTATTCAGATTTAAGTATCGAATAGATAGTTTATGCATTTAAAAAAATTAAAAAAAAAAAAAAAAAAACACAGAACAACTTATTTTTCTCTCTTATCATAGGAGTAGGCGTAAATATAATTAGGAGTAGTTTGTAGTGTAGATTTGTTCAAGAATTGCTGGATCCAATCCCGGAGTTATACCAGTGTTTCTCTGTAGCACGAATTGAAGACTTTTATGGAGGTATAGATTACATGTTTTCAGATTTCATTATTTGACAGTAATTTGTATCTTGACCTGAGTTTTCTATTCATCTTCATCGTTTTAAGAAAAGAAGATTCTCACGTAGGTATAGAATTATTTTGTGGTAGATTTAAGTATCATACAAATAATTCTTATCTGTACTTGAATTGTTCTTTTAGTATTATTGTATCATTCGAAGAAGATACATATTTTCATCAATTGCGGTCCGAACAACTAATTTAAACAACACATCGAAGTGTTAAATTCTGAACCACCGTCTAGCGTATCGAACTCGAGCGCGGGGGTTGAAAGATAATTCTAAGTGGAGAATTATCACGGGCTTGGAACGACTATTCGAAATCCTTCCCTAATCTAGATTGTTTTTTTTTACGAAACAAGTTTTGGCGACCACAGTGGGAGTTAGTCGAACGCTCCTTTTATTACGGGAAACAATGGCTTCTCGAATGTACCGATAAGTTAAGGAAGTCTTACGTTCCCAAATAATATCCGAGTACCATATGCAGGGGGGCAAGTTGTGTCCGATGCCCATATGGGAGGAAGTATTGGGGGAAATTCTTTGACCCCTAAATCAGATTGAAATGATTATTGAGAGGATGTACGGGTTTGGTTTTCGAAAAAACAATAGCTAAATGACAGGAAAATTGAAGACTCATCATCTGAAAGAGTTATGAAGAAATTCGTGCAAATCAAAATGGGTCAATCTTAATGTTTCGAATTATGTTTTTAAATTTGTATTTATGGATAGTTTCAAACATTCGGTAAACTACTTCGAACCGAATCTTAATCGAGGGGTAACTCGAAAAAATGAAAGAAATAATTTTTCTGCGATTTTCTCAGAAAAAAAGCTCGAGCTAATTGCTCGAACAAACAGCTCGAGCAATGTTACTCGAGCTAGTTGCTCGAATAAGCAGCTCGAGCAAGAGCCTGTTCGAGCAACCTGCCTTTAAATTGTATTTTGGACAAAGTCCACTTAAGGTGGAACCCCACTAATAATTGTAAATGTATTAATTATATATATATTAATTACTAACGAATCACCATGAAGAACACACACACACACACACACACACATATATTCATGTTGCTATTTAATTGGTGAATAAGAATATGTCAGAACTTTTTGTTGATGGACATTGCTCTCTCTATATATATATTCGATATATATGTGTGTATATATATATATATTTAAAAAAAAAAAAGTGGAGAAGGTTTACAACCCACAGTGACTTCTAGCATATTGCTATTTCGAATAAAAAGGATTCTCGAATACCTTGATAGTTCAAATTCAGCAATTTCGAATACTTCGATATTTCAAGTTCAGCGCTATAATTTGCTCGAAGTGAAGGTTCGAAAAGGGGCCCAATTTCGATTTTGAGGTTGTTCACCATTTCGACCTCAAGAGATGGTTAAAGATACCTCGACAGTAGTTTCATTCGAAAGACCTGCTAAAAATAAGAAGGAAACCATCTCTCGAAACGGACAAAGATTTCTTACAAATAAAGTAAAAATGGTTATAAGTACATCTTTCGAAAATATCTAAGATCTAATAAAGTAACAGCGCAACAAATCGAGCGCTCCGAATAGAGCGAACTGATCGAGCCGAAAAAGCTCGAGCTAGCTGTTCGAGCAAACTGCTCGAGCATAAATGCTCAAGCAGATTTGTACATATATTATTATTTATACATATAAATATTAATATGATGGCATAAAGGGGTGGGCCATATCAAACTTTTTTTTTTCTCTCTTGAGCCGTAATGTTGGACTTTGCTCTCTCTCTCTCTCTATATATATATATATGTATATATATGTATATATAGTTGTGCCTTGCAATGAAATGGTGGCCGACATTAATGGAGAAAGTGATATGATTGTTGAGATGTAATCACCTTCTGGAATTTCGAATGCCTTGATATTTCAAATTCATGTAGTTTCGAATGCTTTGATAGTTCGAATTCATCCATTTGAAGTCAGCAGAGCTTCGAACCCGATACCCTCGAAGAACAACATTTTGCGAATCAACAAAATACTGGGGGACAAGAAGTCTCACCGACAATTTTACGCTTATTTTTAACTAAGTCAAAACGGTGAACAATTTCAAAATCGAAATAAGCCCCTTTTTTCAACTCGAAATAAGCCCTTTTTTTTTTTTTTCAACTCGAAATTTCAAGGTGCTTAAAATTACTGAATTCGAAACTATTGAACTCGAAATATCATGTACTCGAAATAAGGCATCTTTGAAATATCATATATTCGAAATAAGACATGTTCGAAATATCATGTATTCGAAATAAGATATACACGAGATACTACATTCTCGATATTAAACATACTCGAGATAGTGGGGTCTTGCCATTCTCGAAATTGCCATTCTCGAAGTCAAACATAATGGGTGTCTGTCTTGCTGTTTTCGAATGTCATGGCCATTCTCGAAATCAAACATAGTGGGTCTCTTGCTGTTTTTCGAATGTCATGCTCATGAGATGAGTTGTCTTATTTGTTTTTATAAGCATAGAACATTATATTTACATAAATACATTTCAAATTGTAGAAAAATCAAGTCGATCTTCCAGCACTTCGAAAAAGTACATATTGTTGTATAATGTCAGAGGAATCACTTAGTGACGATATAGTTCAGGAATTGGATGCTCGACCAATTACGAGACATAAGGTTATAGCAGACAAAATATACGAACAATTTGTCCGGGTTATGAAACAAACCCTAGCGGATGCTCGAGAAGAGCAAAGAAGAGAATTCAGTGATCAGTGCCAAGCATTAGCACAAGAGTCAACCAGAATATTCACTGCAATTGTGCAAGATATTGCAATAAGTGCTCGAGATGGACTTGCTCGAGAAGTTACTCGAGTAATTACAGAGTTAGGAGAAATATTAAATCAAGCATGCGATGTTTTTTCAAATATGATAAATACCCAGGTAGCCTTAGCACTCGAACCTTTGATTAACCGGCATAACACTCTGGTGGAAAAAGTCTCTCAGTTAATATCGATAGAGCCTAGGATTCGAACTAGGACAGCAAATCCAAATGAAATTTCCCTAGGATATCCTCGAGATGCTCGAACTCGAGAAGAAAGATTCGAGATGGATCAATCTTCGAAGCACGCTCTTTTTCCTTCGAGTCAGACTCACTTCGAGGAGCAACGCTTCTCGAATAAGCAAAATGCTGGGGGGCATCCACGAGTGAGTCAAATGAATAGGTATATGAGTCAGTTTACTCCTCAGCCAGCACAAATAAGATATACCCGAAAATAGGGTATGCTCAAAATTCACAAACTTGAAATCTGCGTAATATACATGCTCATGTTCGAAATTTGTCCTGCTCGAGATGGGAGATTATATACTCGAAATCCGCATGCTCAAAAAACTAAAGTGGTGTGCTTAAGTAATTAAGATGATTTACTATTTTAACTATCTTTTGAGTTTTCATGTGGCTGTGCTTGATGCACAAGTTTTCGAATTCAAAGACGCTCAAGGGTATTCATGGTTTCGACATCAAGAAATTTTGATTCAGTTAAAGTTACTTCGAGAGTTGCAACTTCATTCGAAGGACCAGCTATATCATTTAAACATACCAGGACTCGAAACGTCCAGGTGTAACAAAGGGAATTAAAAGAACATGACATAATTGTTTATTAGCAAGGGACACGTCCACTGACGTTAATGGTGGCCATCGAAAGGTCAAAAGTCACAAATACAGAAACGTATCACTTAATATACATGAACTCGAAACGTTCATGTATATTAGGGGGGCATTTGTTTACACCATAAAATAATTGGGCTTTCGAAATACAGAGCCCAAATAGCCCAAATTGTAGAAATTCGAAAAGAAGGGGCTGTGTTAATAAAACCCAAGAATCGAATCTGAAGAAATAAAATATGATCCAAATAGACAATCATCTGCAGAAGCGCGCTAATTCAAAAATATTTGAAAGAACAGTTGAAGACGGTTGAAGGCGGTTCCCGAAGAAAAGGAACGTGGATTCCTTCAAAGACCAATATATATACAAGCCATGGACAAAGAAAAAGACATCGCAAGATCACCACACTTCTGCATTTTCGTTTTCTTAGGAGTAGTTCATAGCGTAATGTAGGAGTAGCTCTTAGCATAATTTAGGAGTAGCCGTAATGTAATTTAGTATTAGATTCGAAGGAATTTGCCTTTTCAAGGCTTGTATCGGCATTCGATTGCCTGTAATTTTTACGAATCGAAAACTTTCATGGAGGTGTAAATTATCGTTTATTCAGATTTAAGTATCGAATAGATAGTTTATGCATTTAAAAAAATTAAAAAAAAAAAAAAAAAAAACACAGAACAACTTATTTTTCTCTCTTATCATAGGAGTATTTACCACACATATGTATTTCTCAACAACTCACGTATGTATTTACCACACATATTCTTTGGCCACCCATGCATAGAAAATATAATGAACACATGCATCTTAATTAATGATTATACATGGAGATTATCAAAAGAGGCGAACTCACCAACCTCTGCCACTTCATTTATGCTTATCCTCCTTTTCTTCATCCTCTATTGTACGGGGGCGTCTTCAGATAGTGAATAGGTGAGAATAAAAATGTTTAAAAGATTATGTAGATGCAAGTGTATTCAATCGGTGGAAGGGCTAGTATACAGCCACATGTCTAAGTAATATCCCTATATACATATATTATATATATGTTGAGATAAATATCATCACTTCAACCTCAAAAGAAATTTGGTTTCAACTTGGACCCAAAAGATTGTAACATTCACCTATTAAGTGCACTTTCTAAAAACAACAATAAACTTATGATTGTATGGGAGCATCACAATAATTAACCATGGAAAGAGTTATTAAATACGTAGAGTCGACTATGAATGTTAGAATATAATAAATCATATAACCCAAGTTTATTCGAAAATAAAATAGTAATAAATTACAACTCTTACCTAGTCCCTACGAAATGAAATATTGAGAATCTAGGGTGTTACAATCCCCCCTCCTTGAGAGGATTTGGTCCCCAAATTCAAAGAAGAAACAATGCGATGAGAATACATACTCATAATATATTCTTCTCATTTCCGTGTGGCATCAATCATTCCGTGTTTCCTCCATAAGCTGAGTAGTCGTTGCCACTTTATCTTCACTATTATGAATTTTCGTATTTTATGGATAGATGAAATGATATGAGTTCGAACAAGCAGCGGTTTAGCTCGAGACGGAAATTGTGGTGAACAAAAGAGTTAGAGATCAATAAGAGAGGTAATTAGGATAGAAGTCCTCAACATTCTGAAGTTACAAGATATTAGTGATTCTCTAAAAACTAGACATAAGAATCACTAGTGACGGTCAGTTAAGGTGGAGAGAAGGAGTTTGAAATCGTAGCAAGAATCAGGTCGAATAACTAAATGATATAGAAATACGATGTTGTCAATTGACGGACAAGGGTGACAATGCAATTAAAGACCTAACCAAGAATTTTGAGTGTTCACTTGAGCGGTTAGAGTATATGAATCTCAAGTTAAGGACTATAAGAAGAAGGATTCCAAGATAGCGGATTCGAAGAAGAGATGATCAATTAATATTGAATCTTTATGAAGAATAAATATAAAGTATTCAAGGAGATCAAATATCGATATCATAAAAAAATGCTTTGATACAAATGAAAGAGGAATTGAATACATAAAAGTTTCATAAGAATGAAATCAAGTTTCAAAGGGTTCATGAATATAAGCCATCGATGTCGAGGGATTTGATCAATAAGAATAATTTGAAATGGTATATAGTTGGACAAGGAGATAGAATCCCACGACAATGACTTTGTTAGAAGTAAAGATTGGTCATCAACAGACATTTCAAATTTGCGGAGACAATATAGGACTCCAAAGAATGGACATGACATAATTTTTATTTATTTTTGATTGAAGACCATTGATCCTTAGATGCCAAAGAGATCAATGCACGAAGGTTTAGGGAGAAAGTTTAAGCTCCAATAGAAGAGTTCCCAAATGTAGAAAATTGAATTTGGTATCCATGAATAGCGATTATAATCAAATATAGAGCTTCAGAGGTGAACAAGAGCTAAAAGAAAATATCAACGAATGGGATTTTAAAAAATAATGATAATAAAAAAAATTGAGAATCGGATCATCAAGTGAAAATGAATAAACACAAGCTCCCTCCACTAAAAGGAATTAATAGGATTTCAAAGATTAAGCACGACAAGGTTTTCACTTAAATAAGGAGTACTCTGGAACGGGAATTTGCTTCAACTATTGAAAACCCCAAGAAATGATCGCTTAAATAAAAGAAATGATGGATCAAAGTTCATACGATTGTTAAGATACAGTTCAAGGTAATTCAAAATCAAGAGCTCTCAAAAAGGCACTTATCAATAACAAAGAACTTAACTTGGTTCAAGAGATGTATGAATGTATTCAAATCCACTTGTAGTTATCACTAATCTAATGAACTTATCAGAATTCTAACACCTTAGAGGAAGGAAAAGCATTCCTGATACTCTACTTATGTTCGGTTATAAAATCAATACTATAATTGTAATGAATCTCATGTTGACTGGCCATCCGAACAAAGATCTACCACAATTTAAATAATGACTTACTAATATTATTGTTCATGGAAAACATGTCTAATAAACTCAATCGATCATCTTATGTCAGACCGAGGAACCTATCTCAGTATAGTTTAGGATAACTGAAGTTGTCTCTAGTAAACAGAGCATACGACTGGTAATTCCGAGGAAGCACTATGTACTAATGATAACTTGATGTCATCCTCAATATTAACTTTGATGAGATTCTCACATTGTATATCCGCCTTATTTAACCAGTCTATTTATATATCTAGTCTTCAAAAACTCACCTCCTAAGCTCAACTAATCACAAATCCATATTATAGTCTAGAGATCTCATCTTGCTATATCTCGGGTACTAACCCAAGCACTGATACCATCAACTGTGGCACCCGCCGACACCTGTGGCTCACCACACCGCGACGCCAGCTCGATCCAGGAGACCGTCCCTTTTCAAACCAACGCCTAGCAGCTGAACTTTACGAAATCTTTATCTACCGAAATTAAACTTTTACATTCCAAATAAATCGACAATAAATTCCTCATCAATCTTACATACCCCAATTATACATTCCAAAAACATAACTCCCTCTAAGAGCAATGATCCAATGCTTCCTTTACTCCTCATTTCTCCCTTTGTACCCGACATACTAAGCTCATCTGAAAAGAAAGAAAGAAGAAGGAGTGAGTCCAAATGACTCAGTGAGGTAGGCTAATGGTTTGCTTTACCTTTATCTTTAGAATGGAATCTGCAGCGGAAGATTACAAAAGAAACAAGATCACATGTATCGAGCGAATCATTAAAGAAAACAAACACATATAACAAAACCAGAATAAAAAACTCTTATACTTTAGATTCATGTCATACGATTGTGTTTCGTTTCCCAACTGTCCCATACCAGCGGGAGACTTCACACCTTTTGAGATTTGCAGGCGTCGGAATTCTAGTGGTGGCTCCTATGGGTTCAAGAGGTGGCCCCCGCCATCGTGTGGCACTTTGTCCCGTATAGCACTTAGCTCCCTTTAGTCTGTGAAATTTCCAGGTGCCAGGATTCTAGAGGTGGCTCCTATGGGTTCAAGAGGTGGCCCCCGCCGTCGCATGGCACTTTGTTCAGTATAGCACTTAGCTCCTAGCCGACGAAGTAGAACCAAGGAATACAATGGTCACAATGTTTTAAGAAAGATATTGACTCAATATTTGTATGATAAGACTCACGGGAATTGACAACGATTAGACCGAAGACCATTTTGAGGCAAACCATGTACCATAGACGTGAAAAGGATAATGTCAGGAATCACGAGATATTGACCAGAGCGGGATACTTAAGGAGTAACATTAATCAACAATCAATCATCAAGATATCGATAAGATAGTTGCAGCACAAGGGAATAACAATTAGGTAAAGCAATTAAAGAGTTTCAAGGAAAAGAGAAGCCCTCACAATAACAATCCAACGTCGTCGTCCCGTCTCTTGGAATAACGAAAATGTCCTGTGGTCCAAACATAGCATCATGTTTCCAAATTATAATACTTTATAACCTAACCAAATATAGCAAGTCATACTACAAATATTTTAGAATATAGACATATAGGTAATTTGGTTGAAACTAGCCTCAAGCAAGCTATATATTGGCGCATCTTTACCACAAACATTCTCATAAATTCCCAGGATAATATTTTGTTCTCAAATTTTACAGAGATAAAGGGGTAACCTGGAAGAACATGCCATAAAAATATCAGCTTTAATTGACATCTTTAGATAGATGATTTACTCACCAAAACCGGACTGACCCGGGAGATTTTGCAGGACCGGCAGTCCAGTTTCAAAGTGGTTTATACAATCTCTTGTTCATTTACAAATCCTAAAACTTTGGTAAAACACTTCCAACACATATATAATTGTATGGTAAAAGTTTAGAAGTGAAAAGAAAATTTGAAGTATGGCAATTAAGCTTAAAACAGTGACTTTTCTAAATACCGAAATCAGACTCGCAGTTTTCTTCAAAGATTTTTTACAAAATTAAAAAAAACTCCAATCTTTACCAAATTTTTCGGAGATGTTAAACACATAATCAAGTTATTCTAGAAAATTTATAATAATCTAATTCAGATGTTTAGCACCTAATTATAGTCTTAAAGCCAATTGCAGAAACTGAAATTTCAGAACACTCAAGCTCTTCATACTTTATATACAAGAATATATTTCTTTGAATTCAATTCAAGCAAGACCCATGCTCTCAACAACTCATGTATGTATTTAATCACCCACACATATCCTTTGGCCACCCATGTATAGAAAATATACTGAACACATGCATCTTAATTAATGATTATACATGGAGATTATCAAAAGAGGTGAACTCACCAACCTCTGCTACTTCATTTATGCTTATCCTCCTTTTCTTCATCCTCTATTGTACAGGGGCATCTTCAGATAGTGAATAGGCGAGAATGAAAATGTTTAAAGATTATGAAGATGCAAGTGTATTCAATCGGTGGAGGGGCTAGTATACAGCCACATGTCTAAGTAATATCCCTATATACATATATGTTAAGATAAATATCATCACTTCAACCTCAAAAGAAATTTGGTTTCAATTTGGACCCAAAAGATTTAACATTCACCTATTGAGTCACTTTCTAAAAACAACAATAAACTTATGATTGTATGGGAGCATCACAATAATTAACCATGCAAAGAGTTATTAAATACGTAGAGTCGACTATGAATGTTAGAATATAATAAATCATATAACCCAAGTTTATTCAAAAATAAAATAGTAATAAATTACAACTATTACCTAGTCCCTACGAAATGAAATATTTAAAATCTAGGGTGTTACAAATACAGTTAATGCCATATAGCTTTACATGAACAAAAAACTCATTGCCTTTATATATGTTCGTACAATATAAACTAGTACCCTACTTATATCTAATTTTTCACTGGCATTGAGGGCACACACCTAACATTAGTAACTTAGGTTACTTGTTTCTTGTTGTAGTATAAATATACTACTTAGTGAAAAATTAACCTAGCCTCTCTAATCATAACTTTCTCTCCAAGTCAAAACTCCACCTCACTTTCTCATCTCTCTATCCGTCCAAGGGGAAGAAGAAGGAGGATTTTTTGCTCTCAATTCCGGCGTCGTGATTAAGAGGCAGTGAGTCTTTTGCTGCTTAGAAAAAGAATCAAAAGGCTGGTTCAGAAATTCAATTACACGAAATGATGATTTTGTGCTATTGATTCTTGTTAATTATGTTGATGTTCATTGATTGGGTTGAGTTTGAAATTTATTGAATTTTGTCGGTATATCATCTGCAAATCCTCATGAGACTATACTCGTCATTTTTAGGTAACATTAAGGTTTAAAGGCTTGATGCACATGTTAAGTGTAATTGTTTACTCCACAAAAGTCAGTTTATCCTTTTTGTTTTTTTATCTCTCTTTGGTTGTTGTTCTTGATCTTATTTCTATACTTTATCATTGCTTGAGGACGATCAATGGGTAAGTGTTGGTCCCAAGTGGTATACGAAAGGGTCTAGAAGGGGGGGGGGGGTTGAATAGACCCTGAAGTCTTTTTTGACTTCTTAAAAATTCGTATCACTTTGAAGTATTTGAACGCTTGACAAGTTTAAGCGCTGGATGTGGCGCTTGAGAAACGTTAACTTAGACTCGGTGATTTCAACGCTTACCAAAGTAGGGCAGAGTTTAGTCACTAAATCAGAGTTAGCACAGCGGAAGTATTTTATAGCTTAGCGTTCGGTTAATTAATCAAAAGTAGTCGCTTAGTTGTTTTAAGACTTTATCAGAATGTATGCAGTATGAATAGTAAAGCAGTAAAACAATGAATGCTTAAAGAGGTAAATGACACAAGATATTTGTAAGGTTCACTGGGTGATGTAATCCCAGCTACGTCCTTCTTCTCCTTTTATCAGGGAGGTTTTTCCACTATGATGATTATCGAAGAGTCACACAGAGACTTCTACAAGATAGAGGGAGATTGGATATGATCTTGGAACCTTGGTCACACAGATTTCAGTTCCACTAAAGATCTTCTATCCCCTTGCTTCTTTCACTCAGAAATGGTGCAAGTTACTCTTGATCTCGGAACTCCTTGGTCACACAGATTTCAGCTCCAATAGAGATCAACTTCAACAAGCTTCTTTTACACAAAAATATTGCTTGCAAGTCAACCAGCTTTCTCACTCAGATGAAAGGTGTTGATGGTTTTGGTCACGGGTTTGTTTGTTTTTGGAAAGTTCAAACAACTTGGGGATATCTCAATAGTAGTATAGGTTCTTCTTAAAAAGAGATTTGAGATATGGGTGACTGTGTCTGGAATATTTGTGAAAAGCTTATATGGATATTTGGCTATGATTTTCAGTAAGCTTTTCTTTCAACAAAGTAGGTATTTTTGTGTGTGTCTGTCACATTTCTTGTTTGTTGAAAGAGCTATTTATAAGGTATTGATGGTTTTTTGTCCGTTTGACATGGTTGGAGTCTCGTTTCCCCAAACATTCCTTGAGTTCAGACATTTCTAACTTTGGGTATATTTAATTGTTTAGGCATGGTCTTGGTTTCATAAATCTGACAGTCTAGGTCAAAGATATGGCTTGCCCATAAGTTATAGTGCTTATATTTTAATAGCACTTATCCGACTTTTAATGCATCTTGTCTTATTTCTGTTGGAAATAATTCGTCCGTTTGATTCATACATTTTTTAAGTCTTTGGATGGTTTTGGGTTTGAGTTTTTCAGGTTACGTTCTTTGTAGGTTGTGTTGGTTTAACCTTTTTGGATGCTTGCTGAAGAGAATAGTTATTCTCGTGTATTGGACAGACGCTTGGACTGATCCTGACTTTCTTTTCTTTATTTCAGACGCTTACTCTTCAATCTTGTCTTGATGGTCTCACTGAGAATTCCGTCATTTCACTTGATGTTGAGTATTCGGCCTGAGTTATCCATTCGTAGTTTGAGCACTGGGATAATCCCTAAAGCGTTTGATGGACGCTTCAAGATATCTTTATCCATTGATAGCTTCAGACGCTTGATCTTCACCTTCATCACTTGGTAGACTCACCCAGAATTTTCCTAAGTGTTTTAGTGTCACATACTTAGTCTAAAGAATTCTACAAAGATAAATACTATAAGCCTAAGATAAATAAGCTTTCAGGTACTTATACATAACATTCTATGAAAGCTTTTACACTTTTCGGGGTCTAACAGGAAGTCCTATTTGTCATCATCAAAACATCTAATATGAAATTCCTAACAATTTCCCCCTTTTTGATGATGGCAATACTTATTTAGTTCAAGCGTTAGATACCTGAAGGTTAGCGTAAGTTAGTAAGTTAGTTTGAGCTTTAACGAGATGTTTCAGCTGTAAAATGCATTTTATATATATATTTCAAAGTACAGGCATTTTACAACTAAAAAGAGATAGGCACAAGTAAACATCAGGATCGTGGCCTGATCTTGTATCTCTTAGTCATTTAAGCACGGATTGCTTCAGTTATCTGATCTTTTAACGTCATCATTGCAGCATGATCTTTACTGATTATGTGCTTGTTTTCTTGAACTTGTCGTGCCTTAAAGGCAATGAAGTGTTTATCCCATTCCTCTGGACTGATGCCTATGTATCGTAGGCAAATTCTGAAGGTTTGGTCGAAGTCAGACATTTTTCTTTCTAAGGCTAATGCTGCTGGATCAGATGGTTCTGGAATTGATGCTCTGAGAAGAGGAATGTCAAACTGTTCAAGCAGTGCTCTTGAAGGCAATGGAAGAGTTGGATAGAGCACTCTGGGAGTTTCTTTCTTATTGGACGCTTCAACCGATGTAGTTACCCAAGAGGGATAGGGATACCTTGGTTCTGTACTCAGTGTGAGAGAAGTATCAATATGTTGACGCTTGGATGGTGGAGGAGGAACTTGATCTTTAGATGTTGACGATTTCCTCTTCTCTCCCTTCTTTTCCCCCTTATTGCCATCATCAGTCTGTATGAAATGCTGAGTAAGAAGACTGACTTGAGTAGCAATCTGAGCGACAGAGGGCTCAAGAGTGGTTAGACGCTGGTCGAAATGTTCTTTCATGACCAGGAGTTGAGCGTGATTAGCGTCTGTGAGAGAGGTCTCTAGAGCCTTGAACCGGTCTTGTAGATCATTGGTTAAAGTCACACGACTTGCCTGAGTAGCTGTAGATAGTTGCTGTATTTGAGTGAGGCATTCAGTCATGGACGGTTGAGCGGTGGGAAGTGCAGTGCTGACTCGAGGCTTAAAACGAGAAGTGTGTTTGAGAGATTCAATAGGTACTGGATTAGTAGGATCAAATACTGTTCCTCGAAGCTCTGGGGCAGTGTTGGACTCGGTGGATGCAGTAGAGTCGGATTCAGTTGGACTGGGGGAATGAGGCGCTTGAGGTAATTCTAATAAGCGCTCAGGAGCAGGTAACGTGTCAGCTGGTGCTGCAGTAAATTCTGATTCTATACGGCTAAAGTCCGTAAACCGAAAGTCCAAGCTGGCAAACGGTTCATCTGCATATGGATACGTAGCAGTCTGCAGAAGTTCATTCAAATGTAGAGTGGGGAGATAAGTACCTTGAATGAACGTTCTGATAGGACTATCCAGGGCCCTGATATACATTGGCCCGAGGATATCCAGCACATGAGTGGGAAAGATTTTGGAGGGCGCTTTGCAGATGGAGAATAAGGCATCTGGGCAATAGTGTTGTGAGAAGCCAATTAGCCGATCTGTTGGGAGAGTCTTCGGTTTCCGAGAGTCGGGAACGCGGAGCCGGTAATACTCTTCCAAGTATGGGTAGATGGCTGAAGCAAGCGCTTGAGATCTTTCTAGCAGCGATAAAACAAAATCATAGTGACTGAAGACTTCTTGTCGAATAGACGGAAGAAGTGGATATCCTCTGAAAGGATTGATCCGAGAGCCATCCCATTGTCGCAGATTGTCTGTGAAGATTTTGTCGAATAGGGAGACTGGAGGCATAATTGCCATCATGAGAGAAAAGTTGTCTTCACAGTGGCTAGGGGTGCAGTTCAGACAGGACAGGGGAGAAGAACCGCTGGTGGACGCTTGATCAGCAAAGCGTAGAGAAGAGTTGGCCAGTTTGTGCAACGCTTGTCTTAAGCGGTGTTCAGGTTGATGGCGGATCAGAGGCAGCTTCAGAACGGGTCCAAGTCTATGTTGGCGCTGCGTCAGCATGTAGCGTGCAAATTTGGTCTTTTTATCATGAATCCCTATTCTGAACAGATGGGGAGCACTAACCAAGTCTTCAAATTTATACGTGTCACCCATGTAAGCTTCAGCCCATCTTATCTCAGTCATACAATACTCAGTTCCTGCATTAAGTATAGCACGAAACCCTTGGTGATGAATATCACAGATGGATTCAAAACGATACCTGTCGGGTTGGTAGTTAGCGTTCCAGACGCAGTCAAAATATGCATCGGTTTCAAGTTGAATCATCTCGGTCAGGGAAGCTGGACGCTCACCGGCATGTACTCCTTTACTCTTCCACAGGAGGAGAGGATTAGCTGAGCGTTTGTTTTCCTTGCTTTTGACCAGTGTTAGAGAGTGAGAATAGCCTTCTCTGTTTAGTAGCTCTTCCGTTGGGTTCAGAAGCTTATCTTGACGCTCATAGACTCTGATGTTGTAGTCTCTGAGAGCGAAGCCAGTGGGTTTGCTTGCCCCACAGTCCAGATAAGAAGCTAAATCAACATCAGCTCTAGGAGTCTTGCCTCCTTGCCGCTGTGCTTGGAGAGTTACGGAAGTCGGGATGTGTTTGGGAGTCTTCCCGAGTTCAAGAGCTGTGTAGTAAGCTTCATCAGCTGGGGTTGAGGCTGTGTTAAAGAGAGTGTTGCGTACAGTCAGATCAAATTTTAGGAGCTTGGCGATATCATTTTCGGCATTGATAAGACTTTCTTCATTGTATCCTGCAGGTATGAAGGTCTCTGCGGGCGCTGAAGGCAAATAATCGACTGAGTGATCGATAGTCTTTAAGGGATCCAGCTTGAAGAAATGTCGATGAATCACAACGTCGTTAGCATCGCTCTGACCTTCTGAGCGTGCCTCTGTTGTACTAGGTAATGCAAGCAATGGTTGAGCCCTTGGGATTTCAGGTTCATCAGGCTCGAGATTTGTAGATTCGATGGCAGCTTCATGTGCGATGGCCACAATTTGGGCCATATCAACATCCAGATGGACATCAACTGGTGTTTCAAAGGATGATATCGGGACAGCAGCTATGGCTTGATCACTTTGTGTAGCCTCAGAAGAAATGGCAGCAGTTGGACGCTTACGTCTCTTGAAGATACGCTTCACATTTATACCTTCGGCGGGGAACGCTTGAGTCTGTGGAACTGCAGGTTCTTCAAAGTCAATATTTTTGAGAACCTTTTCCAGATCTTTCCGACTAATGAGGGGTATAGAATCCTCGTCATCTTCATCGCTTTTGATAGGTTGAGCCTTGGGCTTTCGAGGAGCCCGTTTCTTTGTGACAGTGGGACGCTTCACATTACGTTTGGCTTTCTCCTGATCTGGACGCTCAGCCTCCTCATCTGACGCTGCTCGGACAACTTGGCGCTCAGAGAGAGGCTTAGCAGCACCTCCAACTTTGGGTGGATTGAAGATTATTGATGATTCTTGGCCCATAGAACTTATGCTTGGCCACGGTGACTCCTGCTGAAGAGGTGCACTCTGCTCGAAAAATTAGATCACTTAAAACTAGACCATAAGGTCTGTTTGAAGTGCGTAGACTGTCTCTGAACCTGCTGAATATATAGGCGCTCCAGTTGATTTTTATCTTGAGTAGGATGGCAGTCATCATCTGGAACTGGGTTGGGTTGATTTTGTCGAAGGTTCCCACTCTGCATTCTATGTTTTTACTGCAGAAATCAGCCAAGACTCGATACCTGTTCACTATATCTTTCTTCTCAAAGTACGGTTTGTATGGAACATCATCGTAAGCGCTAATCTGAGTCCAGACTTCTTGAATTTGTTCTTCAGTGATAGTGTCTAAAGTGGCTCCAGCATTAGGTAGAGAGAAATTCTGGGCAATAGAGGCCGCAGAGAGAGTGAACGTCTTTGATTCCTTCTTGGAGACAGGAAACAAACAAGTGATGGAAGTCTCATCGTCAGACAGTCGAGCATTTCTCCAGAAAAATTCTAGTTCTTCAGGAAACATATACGAGTATTTCGTGAGAAATTTCTGAAGCCCAGCCTCTGCTACAGAATCCATCATTTCCGTTAAATCAATTTGGGAGTTTTCATAGAGAAACTTCCAATCAACTATAAGGCCTTCAGTGACCTTAACAACAACTTCAGTGGTTCCAGCAGTAGCTTTCTTGGGTGCCATTAGTGAGAAGTAGACAGAGATACGAATGAAAATTTTTGTTTTTGAAAAAGAGAGAGACTTTTTCTTGCACGAATGTAATAGAGTATAAGAGTGTTTGTGTTCTGCAGAAACTTCAATTTGAATGTTCTGTGTGTTTGAAGTTTGAGATGTTGACACGTGGAGGAATATAAATCTCAGCCACTAAAATATAACTGTGGACGTGAATTTAGATTAAATAGGCACGGTTTCTTTTAGTAACTGCCATATATACTATGTTGAAGTCCGATTAAAAAATTTGAAATAGAGACTTTTGATATACTGAGAGTGATACGTGTGCCCATGAAAAGCGGATACGTTCTTTATGAAAACTGTTCGGGAACCATAATTTTGAACAACTATTCAAATGCCCGCCAAAAATTTGTTAAAGCGTCCGGACCTATTCAGAATGACGCTTGAAACAATTCAGTGTTATGTGGACGCTTGAGAATCTTGAGGGTCTCTTTCAAGTAACATTTTGTGCTTTAGCGGTCATTGTAACATATAGAATTATTCCTTTCAGGGTGTATATGAGGACACAGTTTCCCAGTACTTATCATTATGTCTTGGTAGTAGTGTTTTACTTTTGGTTTAAAATATTCAGCGCTGGTTGTATTCGTCTAAGATACATGGTAGTTGTACTGACGCGTGTACATGTGCTGAACCATCTTTGAAAAACGTGATGAGTACCCATGGGTTTTCTTGAGCGAAAGGTGAGGAATGTCAAGTCAGCATTAATTGCATTGATTGACTAATCCACTTTCTCGTTTTAGCGTAGGGTAATGTACGCTTGCTTTTAAAGGGTCTTTTTACTAACTGCTTTAGCCGGGAATAAAGCTAAGCGTTTAGTTTATTTTGAAAGAAGTGCAGACGCTAAGACAGATTTGTGTAATAAGCGTCAAAAGGATTTAAGTGTATGGTGCTAAGTGCGTATGACCAATGCAAGGGAAACATTTTTGGTCATATTCACTTAGGTATAGTTAGCTCTTTTAAGGTTCCCCCTATGTAGGTTCCCCATAAATTACATAACATACAGTGAATTCCCCCTAAATTTCATGCCTAACAAAAGTATGATGTTTCGAATGATTAAGCATTTAGATCAATCATACCTAGTTCACTTCTTAAAGTGAGAAAATGTTGTTCGTTAAGCGCTTTGGTGAAGATATCTGCCAGTTGCTTTTCTGTACCAATGAAGTGCATGGAGATATCTTCTGTTCTTGAGAACTTGAACGTGGTCACGTAGAAAGTGATAGCGAATGTCAATGTGTTTGGTTCTAGAGTGAAGAACTGGATTTTGAGTCATTGCTAAGGCGCTTTGATTGTCACAATGGATAGGAGTTGGATCTAGGATTATTCCATAATCTCTAAGTTGTTGCCTCATCCAAAGGATCTGTGCACAACAGCTTCCAGCGGCTACATACTCAGCCTCAGCGGTGGAAGTAGCGATGGACTGTTGCTTCTTACTATGCCATGAAATTAGTCTATCACCTAGAAATTGACATGTTCCACTAGTACTTTTTCTATCTATTTTGCATCCTGCAAAATCTGCATCTGAATAACCAATTAGTTCAAAAGGAGAATCCCTAGGATACCATAAGCCCACATTTTGTGTGCCTTTTAGGTACTTAAGGATTCTTTTAGCAGCAATTAAGTGTGATTCTCTAGGATCAGCTTGAAATCGTGCACACATGCATACTGAGAACATAATATCAGGTCTACTAGCTGTAAGATAAAGAAGTGATCCAATAATACCTCTATAGTTAGTGATATCAATTTTCTTTCCATTATCATCTCTATCTAGCTTAAGCGTTTGGCTCATTGGAATTTTTGAAGGTGATGCATTTTCCATACCAAATTTCTTGATCATATCTCTAGTATATTTAGTTTGATTTATGAATATGCCATTAGGGAGTTGTTTAACTTGTAATCCTAGGAAGAAAGTTAATTCACCCATCATGCTCATTTCAAATTGATCTTGCATCATCTTCGAAAATTTCTCACATAGACGCTTATTGGTAGATCCAAATATAATATCATCAACATAAATTTGAACTAGGAGAATATCTCCATTATGGGTAATTTTGAATAACGTTGTGTCAACGCTGCCTTTTGAAAAGCCTTTACCTATAAGGAAGATAGAAAGAGTGTCATACCATGCTCGTGGTGCTTGTTTAAGACCATAGAGTGCCTTGTCCAATTTGTAAACCATGCTTTTCCCATGGTTGTTGATGAATCCTGGTGGTTGCTCCACATATACTTCTTCTTGGAGTTTACCATTCAGAAATGCACTCTTTACGTCCATTTGATACACTGTAAATTTGTTAAATGCTGCAAACGCTAGAAACATGCGGATTGCTTCAAGTCGGGCAACTGGAGCGTATGTTTCATCAAAGTCGATGCCCTCTTCTTGACAGTATCCCTGAGCTACGAGTCTGGCTTTGTTTCTAATCACAATCCCATTCTCATCCATTTTGTTTCTATAGACCCATCTAGTTCCAATGACCCCTTGGTGGGTTGGTCTTGGTACTAGCGTCCATACCTCATTTCTTTCAAATTGGTTTAGCTCTTCTTGCATGGCTTCTATCCAACTTGGATCGTTAAGCGCTTCATCCACTTTCTTTGGTTCCATTTGAGATAGGAAGCTTGCAAACATGGCCTCATTTATTGTAGCGGCTCTTGTTCTTGGGTGCTCCAATTCCAAATGTTTGGTGGATGGTCTCTGAGCCATTTTCTGTCTGGTTGGAACGAGTTAAGAGATTGATCTAACGTTTGATTAAACTGTGTAGGCGCTTGACCAATTCCTTGCGTAGGCGCTTCAGTGTTTATAGTTTGAATTTGCTCTTGATGAACATTCCCTTCATGATCATCAGCGTTTCTTGCAATGTCATCGTTGATGTCTTTACGAGTAGTCTTAGGATTAGGTACAATGATTTCATTATCTTCATCAATATCACTATCATCACACAGATTGATTTGTGACGCTTGTTGAGATAAATCTTCAATTCCTGCATCATTAATATTAACCTTACTCGGTTCTTGGTTAGCATCATCAAACACAACATGAATGGATTCTTCAACCTTCGATTTGACCTTATTTAAGATGCGAAAGCTCTTTCCATTTTTGGCGTAACCTAGAAAGATTCCTTCATCTGCTTTAGGATCAAATGTCTTTAGGCTTTGGGAACCATTGTTATGAATGAAACATTTTGAACCAAATACATGAAAGTATGAAACATTCGGCTTACGTCCCTTCCATAACTCATATGGAGTCTTTTCATGTTGCTTGTTGATCATACACCGGTTCTGAGTGTAGCAAGCAGTGTTGATAGCTTCGGCCCACACCTTTGAGGCAGCTTAGACTCGGCTAACATAGTCCTAGCGGCTTCTTTAAGCGTTCTGTTCCGTCGTTCAGCAACTCCATTTTGTTGAGGTGTTCTAGGTGCTGAATACTCATGAAGTATTCCAAAGTCTTTACAAAATTTCTCAACAATATGGTTAGTAAATTCAGTTCCTCTATCACTTCTAATTCGTTACTTTTAGATCTTTTGAGTTTTGTAGTTGACGAATTAGAGAGGTGAGCTTGGCACTAGTTTCATCTTTAGATGCTAGAAATTCTACCCATGTATAGCGTGAAAAATCATCAACTATTACTAGTGAATACTTTTTACCACTAACGCTCATGATTTGAATAGGACCAAACAAATCTAAATGTAGTAATTCAAGTATTCGAGAGGTCGATAGATGAAGCTTCTTCTTAAAGGATGATTTAACTTGTTTACCCATTTGACAGGCATCACATAAGCGATCTTTATTAAAGGAACCTTTAGGTAATCCCTCTACGAGATTTAGAGATATTAATTGAGAGATTGTTTTGAAATTGATGAGGTGATTCATTTTCTGTGCCATAACCAACCTAATTCGTTTTGATTCTTAGCTACGAAACATGTAGGGTTGTTATCTAATGTTGAATCCCAATCTACTAAGTATACATTGTTTGTTCTTCTTCCTTTTAATTTAGTAGATCCTGTCTTAACATCGATTATCTCGCACAAGTCACTAGAAAATTTAATTTCAAAGCCTTTATCACAGAATTGACTTATGCTTAGGAGATTATGTTTAAGACCCTCAACATAGTATACATCATTGATCATGATGTTCCCCCTATGCATGATACCTATACCTTTAGTTTTACCTTTAGAATTATCACCGAATATAACTTGAGGACCATTGGTTGCACGACGAGTTGATCAAGAGATCTTTGATCCAGTCATGTGTCTCGATGATCCACTATCTATGTACCATACTGAAGCGTCGGTGTTGGCTCTAGGTACCTGCATCAAAAGGGCAGATCTAATTTCCTTTAGGTACCCATTTTGTTTGGGTCCTTCTTTGTTAGTGACGTGAATTAGATTTTTCGGAACCCATATTTGCCTGTCTTCACTATGGGAGAAAGATTGGCCTTCTTGGGTTTCGTTTTGAGTTGCATATTTTTCTAGATGTATAGAAATATCCTTGATTATAGTAATAATCATAATCGTAATCACAATTATCATAGTGTTGATAATATGAACTGGATTGTTTTGGATATAGACGTTTTTCTGTTGGTACTGGCTTAGGATGCACTTTTGGTGCGGGACGCTTAACGTTTGATTCACTGGCAGAAAATATCTCCTTAGCTTTTTGAGCGTTTGGATATATTTTCTTTGTGAGACATTCGCTTTGGTCTTTCCTTTGCCTGAGTCAGTGTTGACTTTATCATTAGCTTTTGTACCAGTATTTGTTGATTCATTCAGCGTTTGTCTGATTGAACTTTCTTCAACAAAGATTACACCTTTTCCTTTGTTGATTGTTGTAACATTGGACGTTGGCTTTATAACTAAATTTATCAAAACCTAGACCGGTCTTTTACCAAATGCCCTGGTTACTTTAGTCACATTATCTAGCGTTCTAGACGCTTTTGATAATGAAGAGATAAGCTGCTCTGATTTGGCAAGTTTAGCGACCATTTCAGCTTCTCTTTTGACTATTATATCAAGATCACCTTTTAGCTGAGTAATTTCACTCTCGAGTGATTGGTTTTTCTCAATGCACTGTTGCTGAATTTGCAACTTTGCTTTGAGCGTTAAGTTATCACTTCTGAGTGCTGAAATAATACGATGGTGATTTTGGAATAATTGGGTGGCATCTTGACAATATGTATAATATTCCTTTACTTTGTCAAGTAATTTATCATAAGAGAGAGGATGATACAGATCAGTGGTTACCTCAGATGGTACGTCGTTAGATGCTTCATTTTCTCTTGCCATGAGACGAATGAATGCTGAGTCCTTTGATGGTTCATCATCGCTGCTTTCATCTGATGATTCCAAGTCCTCTTCAGGCGTATAGAGAGGTTCTGATTCTGCTAGCAAGCCTTGTTGTCTCAGGTTGCTCCTGAATTGGTTTCTATCCGTGTGATCTTGCTTTGTAGGTTTAGACACATTTGGATATGGGCAATTAACTTGGAAATGCCCTGGTCTCCTGCAGTTGTAACAAAGATTGGTCTTCATCTTTTGTTCGTTTGTTAATCTTGTGGATCGTTGGTTTAACGCTGCAGGCGCTGAGAGATCTTGCTGAGAAGGAGTTTGATATGAATTGGCGCTAGGGAGGAGGGACGCAGGATAGTGAGGCGTTGATATTGTGGTTGTATTTGAGGAAGCGCTTGATATGAACTTTGTCCTGGGTGCTTAGGACTGTTTCCCTTCTTTTCATATTTCAGGAATTTCCTGAATCTATTTAGAAGCGCCAGTTCTTCTTCCTCACTTATATCCGAACCTTTTTCTTTGATAGGTTTCCTTTGATTGATGCCATTAGCGCTCCAGATTCGATCACTGGATTACTTACTGCATCACTGGCCGAATTCAGCTCAAACTCAAATGCTTTGAGTTCTGAAAAAGCATCTTCTGGAGTTAGGCTGTCCAGATTGTTTGATTCTCAATTGCAGTTGTTTTCATCAGGAATCTGCTTGGAAGACTTCTAAAGATTTTGACCACTGTTTCTCGATTTTGTAGCTCCATACCCAGAGATGTTAGTTCAGTGACAAGGGCTGTAAACCTCATGTCTAATGCTCTAGCGTCTCATTAGGTAGCATCTTGAAGCCGTTGAATTTTTCTTTGGCAATTGATAATTTGTTTTCCTTTATTTGTGCTGAGCCACCACAAATAGTAGCCAACTTATCCACAAATTTCTTTAGTTGTATTGCATGATTTGACTTTGTTGAATAAGTTGTCATTGTCACCAATGGCTGTGATAATGCATTCCGACCGCATTGTCTAGATTGGCTCGTCGACGGTCATCGGTGGACCATTCTTGTTTGGGCTTCTCCACATAACCGTCAGGTGTTTCTCCTGTGGCTTCGGGGGCGTCTGGTGATAACTTTGTATATTTTGATTGGCCCATCTGAAATGATATCACACATTTCATCATCACATGAACAAAATAAGTAAACGCTTTGACCTTCCAAGAGTCATAATTTGACTCGGTCAACTTGGGAACTTTAGAGAATGCCATGAAGAATTTAAAGTAATTTTAAAGCGACTATATAAAAAAAATGGATCTGAACAAGCAGTTACGCTGGAAACGCGCTAGGTTTCAACTTCAAACCGCTCTGATACCACTTGTTGGTCCCAAGTGGTATACGAAAGGGTCTAGAAGGGGGGGGGGGGGGGTTGAATAGACCCTGAAGTCTTTTTCGACTTCTTAAAAATCGTATCACTTTGAAGTATTTGAA